>CAJHUC010001604.1:0-62516 GCA_905146915.1 Ostreobium quekettii
ATCATACCCGATAAGATTAAATATATTGCCATGGCGGATTCTCGTAGTAAGAACCTGTGCAGCCCAGTTTTCTCAAATCTGTACTCGGCTATGACGACCTATCAAAACTGCGTGCATTTAAGTACTTTAAGGACCCACACTGTACACTCGCAGTTTAGTCCGTTAGTGCCGTGCTGGCATGCAATTGAACTGGGTGGCGATATATGTGTACGAATGGCACGCTGGATGCCTTGCCTTAGGGTATCTTACCGTACGTCACCACGCTCAGGTCGGATCATGTACAGAATTTGAATGCAGATTGTGAGGCGCAACGGCCCGGATCACTGGAGAGCTTGAAGGACACAAGGACAGATCCGTGGCGGGCGGGGCCCCACAGGTCGTTCTCGGACTTCATATGGGAATTGGGCATGGCGGTCTGGCAAAGAAGCAGAACCATAGACGGCAACATGGCGTGAAATGGACTGCTGTTGGCCAAGGTGCCGTTCCGATCGTAATTGCTGCAGCCATTATTCACTAAAAGGCGCAGCACCACGAGATTGCACTGCTTTGAGTAGCAACTTCTTGGGAAGACTGGGCCGTCATTTGCTTTCTGTTGGGTGTCGCCCAGTGTGAAAATCTCCCTGGCCAGGGACCTATACTTGGGAAAGGCAGGGTCCATTCCATCAAGTGGCCTGATTATGTTCTTGAAGCAGAACGGACTGTTCCGCATGAAACGTGCTCACGGAGCAGGCCTGCTACGCCTAGGCCCTAGGGCATATATGTCTAAGTGCACACACAATCAACCGCAAGGCACACGACTACGTGACTAGCATGTCATTTGGCTTCTTGTGGGAGTCAAGTAAGATGAAAAAGCCGAAGCACGCTTCAATGAATCCATCGGGGCACATCATTTAATTAGATCAACCACAACTCAAAATCGTACTCCAATCGCCCTCATTCGGCAAACCGCAGTTCATGGCCCCAGGCAGGACACTTGACCAAAATTTACCTTGGCACAACCATTTCTTATGTCAGCGAAGCTCAGACAACTGGTGCAACAGCGCCTGTGCAGAACGCGGAATTAAATATCTCCTCACGCCTGTCCCCACTGCCAACCGCCCCTCCCCCCTGGTCCCGCACCTTATCCAGAACGCCAACAGGGCAACGGTCCTCGACTCATCCCAACCGCGAGCACTTAATTATCCCACGCATCAAGCGTCACCACTCTCGCGAACGGCCGCACATTCACGGGTCACGTCACGTGCACGAGGCGCAATCGACAGCGTCACGGACGCACCAGCCGGCCGGCCGCAGACCGTTGACACACGCGCGCTGCATTGCATCTCACAGAGAAAGCCCCACCCCCCGTGACTCGCAGCCGCGACCTTGGCGCCGCTCTTATTCGCTGCACGGACCCGCCCAAAGAACACCGCGCGCCGCGGCGAGCCCCTCATAACTACGAAGGCAATGTATCTCCGCGTAGCCAATTTGCTCCATCCTCCTTTGCCTGCCTCAACAGGCGACGAGCACGGCCACGAACGCGACCTCCCTCGCCCCTGTTCCTTCTAGGCCCCGTACGTCGGGTACTGGTCGTCGTCCAGGGGGATGGTCCCGGTGATGTCCGTCAGGGCTGTGGGGCACCGCACGCGCCTGAAGCGCACGTAGGGGTTGTTGGTCTGGCCGCCGGCCTCGAACCACTTGTACCAGTCGTACCTCCAGTTGCAGCCCGGCTGGAGCGCCTTGGGTAGGCGTGCGCATCCCGCCTTCTCGAAGCACCCGCCGTAGAGGTTGTCGCAGTCGAAGTCGCCGGTCGAGTAGCCAGGAAACTGGTTCCTGCAGCCCTGGGAGAACGCCCCCTGGCCGGCGCCGGGGATCTGCAGATCAAACGAGTGCACCCCACTGACGTCGTAGCCGATGTTGGTCACCTGGATCACGTGCGTCTTGCCGGCGAGGTCCGGGTGCGCGCCGCCCCACTCGCCGTTATTGTGCGTCTCGGGCGTGAACACCAACTCGTAGCACTGGCCGCAATTTTCATCCCCCTTCAGGCCATGCGGGCCGCCAACCGCCGCCGCTGCGAAGCCCATCGACAGGTTCGGGCTCACCACCCAGGGCTGGTTGTCCACGCAGGAGCCGGCGGTGCCTCCCGTGCAGATCGACTGCTCGTCCAGGCCGGCCGGCGAGCCGTCAGGGCGGCACGCCTTGACGGGCTGCGTGACGTACCCCTTGTTGCGCCACGAGCAGCTGGGTTTGCAGCAGTCCCAGTAGCCCGTGGTCCAGGTGCCCTCGATCCAGCCCTTGGGGCTGTCCGGCGCGGGGCCCGGTCTAGGCCTGGGGCTGGGGCTCGGGCTGGGCTGCTGGACTGGCGGATTGTAGTCAAGGCTCGGCGCCGGCGGTTTGGGGGGGGGAGGCGACTGGCCGCCATCGGGACACCACACTCCAGCGCAGGTGCTGCACTGCCCCTCGCTCTGCGCGCACCACTCGCCGCCCGTGGCCCCGCTCTTGCAGTTGCCGCACATGTCGGGGCTGTCGGACCAGTAGCAACACATCCCCGAGCCAGTGTAAGGGGGGGGGACGTAATCGTTCTTGGGGGTGTCGATCAGGTCGGGCACATTGTACACATCCTGGTCCTCATATGGGCCGTAGTCCGCCACCGGCCCCCCCCCACTCTGGCACCACGAGTCCGGCGCGTCCGACGTGCATTGGGCGCACTGATCTTCGGACGCGCCGCACCAGTGCTCGGGTCCCACCCCGTCCTGGCACCCGCCGCACTTGCCGTAGAAGCAGCACGTTACGCCCTCCTGCGCCGCTGCAGCCGACAGCGCCACGGCCAGCAGGAGCAGAGAAAAGCCCAAGGAGGCCGCCGACCGCGCCATGGTGCCCCTTCGAACCGCACCGGCCCCCGCAGCCGATGGACGAATGGCATGCCGAGAATATGTACGCCTGTGGGGCACACCACCCGCGCGTCGCACGTTGCCATCATCGTGCTCGGGTGGTTACGAGAACGCCGTTCGCGGGGTGTCACAGGTGGCATGTGGGAATGACGGGTGTTGTGCATCCCACCGCCGCCTTTCACCTCTCGTGGCGCATCTGTTACGAGAAGAACGTGTACTGCCTGGACGGGCTGGGTCCGAAGTTTCAGTTGCATCCGCCGAGGGTCGCATGTCCACCCGACGATGCCGTTTGCGTCCGTCATTTGTACCGCGGAATCGAGAAGGCGACCGAAGGGCGAACTGTCGCCTGGACAGAAAGGGCTGGGAGGCGGGGCTCGCTGACCGGGCAACAAGCAAGCCAGGGGCGATGAACAAGTCGTGGGATTGAAGTACAAGGGACGTGGAATTCTGGGTTGGGCATGACCCTCGATGGTTGACCGCTCCCCGTTCAATTAGGCCGATCATTGAATTCCACCCATCCATCCGTTGGAATCAACAGATCATTGCGCAGCGATGTCGCTTGTTTCATGTGCAGCTGTGGAGCGCTGCCCACGACTGGAAATTCATGCGTGAGGCTGCCATAGGCGCATTCCCTCTGAAACTGAGCAATATCTTCCACAGACCTTATTCCCACAACCGCAATTCGTACAGTAAGCTGGGGTACAAAGTCTTATACTTCAGAACTCAATTGTCGAAGTTCCACATATTTTACTCCCATAATGGCAATTCATACGTTTGGCTTTAAAAAAAATGTATTCCAGAACCGATTTTCGAACCTTTGAATGGCACAATGTAGCGTGCGACGAATCTCAAGGGCAATCGCTAACCGACCAATCAACGTAGAGCGCAGAGATGTCGTGAGCAACCTCCTAATGCTCTTGCCCCTACGGGTAAGCCAAACGTTGAGAGTTTTTACCACCTCACAACGATGAACACGTACTGCCCTGCACAAAATGTAATGCACAGTGCAGTGTGATAGTAATCCGGGTTGAGTCCGTTGCAAAGTCGTTCAGCCGACCAGCACAGAGTATTTTGAAGACAGGTGTGCCTATGTAGCGAGGATCACTGATGATAATGAAGAACACGGGAACAGACCTGTGACAATGGGACTGGGGGCGGGTGGGGTGGAGTGGGAGTAGCCGGCACACATCGTCAATGGGCTCCACATAAAAATTGGGGGGAGTACGGAGAAGGGAGATGCTGAGCGGACGGCATCCGGAAATCGGGACAGTGTTACAGCAACGTTGATGGGCCTTACTGCTGCTAGTTTGTTGATGCGCTGCCTGTCAATGTTGCTGCAAACCTTGCGCATCAACGCTCCATCTGCATTTTTGCCTCTGATGCCATTGATGATCAAGGAGCATGAATTCTAACAACTTATCAATCGCTATGTCAATCCAAACTACAGCCGGTGTTGTTTGTAAGACGTTGGTGCATGGCATTGCAGCAACATTGACAGGCAGCTCATCAACAAACTCCTTGCAGCAAGGCCTGTCAGTGCTGCTGTAACTTCACCCCTATTTCTGGATGGGAGGGCAGGAAGCTGGCCTGGAACAATAGGCAACTTACTGTCTCAATCATAATTGCTGCTGTCCATTGTCCTGCTCGAAAATGTCTTCTCCTCTTGGTGTTTCAAGAGCACACATTTCTACATACATTATGTGTTTACCATGAAGCGACACTCCTTTGAGTGCGCTGAGCGGAATGGCTGTGCCACATTCCTGAATTCAGACATATATATTGATCAAATTTCCACTCAAGAGGGCGCGAACTGAGCATCACTAAAGATGGTCAAGTTCCAAAGCCCTTTGACGATGAGCCTATCAGCAATCAGGATACCATACACCCGCGTGCGCCTAATTGAGATTCGCCACCGTTGCCTTTTATTACCTCTGCATGGCGCGCTTTACTGTGCACGTACTTGAGGGATGTTGCTACAGCCCGGTTTCACTGGTAGAAAAAGGACCAAATAACACTTTTGCGAGAACACATTTTATCAAAGTTCTGCATGATAAGAACACAAAAGTAACCCAATCCCATAGACTTTGTACACGTTTGAACACGTGTTATTTGGCACTTATTTTCCTAGTGTTTTGTGGCGACTGGCGCTGCGCCCATACTCCAAGCGTGCTCATGAGCGACTGATCAAATAGGTTCACGACCTCCCTCCCAAGCTGAAATTGTTCAATCGATGACTGATTCTGCATCGATGCTTCAAGGAGCAACAACACGAGACTCGACCACTATGATTCATCATTTCCCGAAGTAACGTATCCCAACTTGCTGCTCCTGGGCGTCCCCAGTGTGAGCCACGGACCCATAACTTGAATAGTAGGATCCATTCCACCAGGTCGGCTGGCTATATTATTAAGCCGGGACCAAGCGTTGTTGCATAGGGGGCTTCACGCAGTAGGGTATATATGGGTGCATACGAGTATAAATGCATAAACACTCAGCCGCAAGGCAAACGATTGTATGGCGGGCCTTGCATTTTGCTTTGCGCAGGAGTCCAGTCAGATGGACAATGCGAAATGCGCGCCGCCGACTCCAGGGAGGCATTTCATTAAATCACATTCAACCCCAAGACAAATCGTCCTCATTCCGCAAAGCTTGCGGTCCCTGTCATGGACCCAGGCAGAGAGAGCACTTGACAATATGCCCCCTGGGCAGCACCAGTTCCAATCCCACGCAACCCAGACAACTGGCTCAACAACGCCTTTGCAGGGGCCGCAATTAAGTATCCCCTCACTTCTGTCCCCACTGCCAATCACTCCTGGCCATGGGCCCAGCACCTTATCCAGAATGACAAACACGGCAACGATCCTCCATTGATTCCCAGCACGGGGGCTTAATTGCTCACCCGTGCACTTTCGCAAACAGCTGTCCCTTCACCTCTCATTCGCAAACCCTGTCACAGGCCGGCGACCTTACCACTGAGCCACCGGCTGGCCGTCAACCGCCAAAGCACATCCGGGGACGGACAGCCTCGCATCGTGCAATTCGCGGCCGAGAGCACTGCGCAATCATGGCGTCGATCTCATTCGCATCATCCCCCCTCTTATTCCCCCGGCGCCACCATCAGACCGGTCGGATGGTACCAG
Organism: Ostreobium quekettii; assembly: GCA_905146915.1. NCBI lineage: Eukaryota > Viridiplantae > Chlorophyta > Ulvophyceae > Bryopsidales > Ostreobiaceae > Ostreobium > Ostreobium quekettii. The sequence goes on from CAJHUC010001604.1 coordinate 6,011, forward strand.
CACTGTATGGTCACCAACACAACCCATAGGCGTCTTGGAAACAGCCAACTTCATAATTTCACAACTTCAGAGGCAGCATCTCCTGTCCAGCCGGTTCTTCTACACTCCCGCACTGGACGTTCCTCTCCCCAGCCTCCACGGGCGCCTAGGCAACCCTCTGGTACTCTTCATCATCCAAGGGGACGGCTCCCGTGATGGAGAGCAGTTCCGCTGGGCACCGCACTCGCCTGAACAACACGTACGGCTTCTGTGCATAGCCGCTGAACGGGACCCATTTGTAGAAATCGAACCGCCATTCGCACCCAGGCCGCAGGGCCTCCGGCAGGCGTAGGCACTCCGACTTACTGTAACAGCCGTCGTAACTGTTTTCGCAGTCGAAATCGCCCGAAGCATGGCTGGGGAACATCGCCCGGCAGCCATCCCGGTGTTGCCCGACGCTCGCTCCCGGGATCTGCAGCACGAACACGCTGCGCGTGTATTCCTGGTGGCCCACGCCCGTAACCTGCACTATGTGCCTCTTTCCGGCTATGTCCAGGTTGGCGCCCCCGTACTCGCCGCCGTCGAGGTGCGACTGGTTCGTGAACATCAGCTCGTAGCACTGGCCGCAGTTCGCGTCGCCCTGGAGGCCGTGGCCGCCGCCCGTCGTGAGCGTCGCAAAGCCCATAGACAGCTTCGGGCCCACCACCCAGGGCTGGTTGTCCACGCAGGAGCCAGCCGTGCCCCCATTGCACACCGATTCCTCCTCAGGGTTGGCGTTGGTTCCATCCGGTCGGCAGGACCTCACGGGCTGCGTGACCAAACCCTTGTTCGGCCAGCCGCAGGTTGGCTTACAGCAGTCCCAGGATGATGTAGTCCACGTGCCCTCGATCCATTTCTGGGGCTCTGGGCTGGGAGCGGGGGGGGTGGGCAGCACGACTGTCACCTGGCCGTCGTCCGAGGGTTCCTGAGAAGTGCACCACGTCCCCGCGCAGGCGCCGCACTGCTCCTTGTTCGCCGCGCACCACTCGTCGCCTGTTGAAGCGCTCTGGCAGTTGCCGCACATGTCGCCGTTGTCGGACCAGAAGCAGCACATCCCGCCTGCACCTCCAGCTAGCTGGGTCTGCGGATCCTCCTCGCTGTATGGGACGTAGTGAGCCGCTGGGGGCATTTTTCCGCTCCCTCCAAGGCACCACGCGCCCGAGCACTGGCCGCAATGCTCCTCGGACGCGCCGCACCAGTGCTCGGCTCGGACTCCATCCTTGCACGGCCCGCCGCATTCGCCGTAGAAGCAGCACATTTTGTCCTCCTGCGCCACGGCGGCCGCCAGCGCCCCGGCCAGAACCCACAGGGAGAAGCCAACGGAGGCTCCCGCTCGAGCCATGGTGCCTGTTTCGACCCACCGCCCCCTGAGCGAATGGTTGATCAACCACTCATGAGTGGCACCCCAAGAATATGTACCTTTCTGGGAGGCCGTGGCGCGCGCTTTCGCATGCCCCCATCACTGTGCTCGGTCGATGTGAGAAAGCTAACCATGTACGTCATAGGTAGCATGTTTGGTGGTGCGCGTAAGGTAACCAACGGCGAGGTGATGTGGTGCGCCTGTTGCGACGACAGTTAGCGCTGCCAGCGCAGACTGGACTGACTGTTGCAGCGCAGGCGCCGAGGGCTCCATTCTAAACTATGCAATGCATTCTGCACTGTGCATTGCAGCATGCACCGCTGTTTCAAACTCACGTGTCATTGATGTAGAGCAACGCGGCGCGAATGATTCGGGACAGCGTCATGGAGTTCTGTCTTGAGAGTTCCGGATTGGTTTCTGGCACGCTTTGGAACATTTGACAGGGTGCCTGCAAAGAGCCCTGCCCAGTGTTGTGCGATCCATAATGTCCCCTGTCTTTCCCGGTTCAGCCACAGTGCCGTTGCTTCTGTCTGGAGTTCACCTCAGCTCTGGGTTTCTTATGCAGTTTCTGCCCGCGTCGAGTGGGGCAGGACCTTCCCAGGAAACGCGGAAGGAAATTTGAACCACCTGTTGATTAAATACCCGACAAGCGAGACAGCCAAGGTTAGGAAGCCATTGTGGTGTACGCGGCAATCCATCCTGCACCGCAAGCCAACTGACTCATTGAGGATATCATCAGGATCCGCAAGTCATTGTGAACGTCACCAGCCCTTCCCGTTGTGCCTATCCTCGGCACTCTATTGATACAGCGCAGCAGGCCACCCGCCAACGTGGTGCGCAAACTTCGGAAAGATACCGCCTTGCCTAAGACATGACCCGCACTCCTTTGCGAAGCAACGTGCTCCTCGATTATAAAGACCCAAATGAGTTGCTCGCATTGCATGTGCAACACCAGGAAGGTGCATTATAGTCAGGTTGGCATGCCACCCCATATTCGCTTGTGGTATAGAAAGGGTTACACTCCAGGATTGGATGGGATAAAATACGTTTGACTACGATAATGCGTGACGTTGGACGTGTTTTGTGTTATTTTGTCCTGATCCTTATATTCTCAGCAAGCTGATTTGAATAACATTTGTGCAAAATGTCGTGAAGGTTAATTCTGAACCATTTACGCATATTTTACCTCGAAAGTGCTACGCATTGGCTTCTGCGGTTTGCGTCGAACATGAAACAAAAAGATGCTCAAATTCAAATTCCACACTATACGGTGATCTGAATGGATCCAACAAAATTTCTATGTGCTGTTATTTCGCAGTGGCAACGCAACACACGATTGCATGGTCAGCAATCGTCAAGGGAGATCACCAGTGACTCCAAATACTTGAGAGGCCACACTTGCAGCACTCACTCAACAATATATATTTGAAATAAAACCAGAACGCCACAAGGGCATTGAATACTTTCAATTCTGTGCAGAACGAATAAGCACGCAGCAGCTAGTGGAATTTTGAACATGCATGAATCGGGCACGGGATTCACGGAACCTGTTGCGATGCCAAAGCGTACTTATTCTAACTGGTTAGGTTGATTCTCGTACCCGATGCGACTGATTTCTGCACCAAGTGCGGATACACTGGACCTGAATTTCTCATATCCGTACTTGTGTACGATGCCCCAACGAAACTGCAACCTGTTTGATGATATTTAGAGTACCAACGCCAGAAATTATATAATACCTCGGTTCCAAAAGCCTTAAGCGAATTGAAACCTTGCAGCAACTTTGAATGATCAACTCAGTCAGTCAATCTGTCAGCGTATTCGAGTTATTTTGTTGATTTTAGGCTGATGTGCATCTCAATTATTTGAATCACCGCCATAAAGCACGACATTTACTGTCTAATACAAAATGCCCCTGTACAATTCCAGGGCCTCTATTCCTCACATTGTTGCATTGGACTTATTGTGATACGTTCTAGCCCATTGCCAGAAATTCATGAGGATCTTTGTTGCAGACAACAAATGACCACCACTACCCACTTCGAAATTTAAGATGCCATTGCTATCATATTTTTTGTGGATCGTCTTTTACAGTATGCTAAACCATGTTTCCAAAACTCTATTTTTCACTCTTTGCCCATATGTGCATCAATTTAGGCCGTCTTTCGTTGGTGCCTATGCGTATGGCTTTCCAAGCCTTGTACGTCTACTAGGTGCAGGCTCTTGCAGTGATCGAATTGTCTCTTGGCATTTGGGCAGAACCCTCGCGTGGTTTTTGTTGACACCCCAATGTTGCACTGAACTCCACTCCGTTTCCTCATAGGTTCTGTTTGGAATTGAACCGCATCTTTAGGGATGACCAAATCGCCAAAGCATACATCACTCCACTGATAGCTCAGATCGCTACAAATTTTTCAAGGCCGAGAGAAGCTCGCCATGCCCGCTCAAGGTCCCGAGCAATTAAAAATGATCCCCTATTCGCATATCGCGAGAATGGCATGATCGTTTGTCACGTTTGAGTGCTCTGTAGATAGCTCTTGATATGGCACATCGAATTTGCTTTGGTCTATTGTTCTTCTTTGCATGATTGGACTTTCTTTTGGGCAGATTCGAATTTGGCCACGACTTTTGGAACGTATGTATGTGTGTGAAATTCCAATTACATCCAGCCAAAGTGTTTGTCCCTATGCACAATCCAAGACGGGGCCCATTCACAAGAAATGCGATGTAGGGCGATTGGTGTCCGCAACTGGCCCTAATAATCCCACTCCAGGAAATCTGTAGCGCCTCGTCCAAAGTCGATGCACAGGAACTCTTTGGCAAACGAAAAGAGCAGAAAAGAAAAGAAAAGAAAAGAAAAGAGTGTTTTGGATTCAATTCCAGGAATTAGATGCAACCCAGATCATATTCTCCATCCCCATGAAGTGCCCCCTTGCTGATTGTCCCAAATGACTTTGATGCGCTGCACAAACGTGGCCAGAACGGGAAGGCTGCTTCGGACCACGGCTGACAGCTCCCAAGGAATAGCTTCCTCCAGCTGGTGACGTAGCATCTCCTGGCAGTAGGCTCTGATGTGATCGTATGCATGACAGGCTGAAAAAATGGGCTGACGATCTTCAATTTCCGTGGAGCAAAATCGACAGGTCGGAAGTGGGGTAAGCGCCTTCTTGAAGAGAAAACTGCGGCAGGGGAAGTGGTCCACAAGAAATTGAGCGACGATGGAGGAAGTGCTCCTTGAAAAGTGTTGAGTCCACTGTACTGAGGGGCGGAAGTGCCATCCGCAGTCGCGAAGCCCTTGTCCTGACGAGAGAGATGTCCAGCATGTCTCCATGCGCTGGCAGAAGTGCTTGAATAGTTTGGTTTTTAGTAATGATGTACAGTGAGGAAGAGAACGCTGTGTAAAATGGCCAATCCCCGCTGCTGCCCTCGTGGCTGCTTTGTCAGCCGCCTCATTCTCAGCGATGTTTGAGTGGCCTGGAACCCATGTGATGTGGATGGCGGGGTATGTATGTGTGTGTGTATGTGTGTGTATACCGTACCTCACCAAACCTGTACCGCACCGCGTGTATTTCTGGCCCTTGTAGAGCAGTTGGAGACAGGCAGCAAAGAGCAGCGGTGATGAGGGCTGGTGAGATTGCACAACACAAGGACATATCCGTACCAGTGGAAACCCACAGATCGTCCCAGATTCCACATTCGGGTGTGGTGATCAGGGGACAAGCAAAGCGCGAGGAGGGCGGCACTTGAACAACGGGGGATTTTCGGGGCTGGTTCTTGTCCCAGTAATTAATTGCAATAAGCCATTGTCCCATTTCAAAATGGCTGTATCCTTGTTCCTCATTGAATGCAAATTTTGAATGTGTTATATGTTGGCTATGGCGCGCTGCACCTTTGAGCGGGATACGTGAGACTTGACCGTTGTGTCGCATTACTGAATTCAAAGACTATTGTAGTATATTCAAAGCCCCGTCCAAACTGCCTTATATTCCGTTCGGAGCCCCGACAAACTCCCGATGGCCTTTTATTGACCTGGCGTCCAGGGCCCGTACAGACGCATTGACTGGGAGACGACTGCAGTCTTTCAGCTGAAAGGCCGCGAGTAGGGTGGCGCTGCCGATGAATAATTGACGATCAGCATATCAGAAATGAAAATGCTTCTCAATAGGATTCGCTGCTCCTTTGCCTTTGATAATCTGTATAACATGGCTTATTGTGCAGGTACTACTTAATGTAACCGCCGTCTTGGTGCTGTGGCCACTTTCGCTTTCATCATACTACCATGGGCGACCGTGCGCCACGGGCCAGATTCACGACGTTCCTCAAAAATCGAACACTGTTCAATCGATGCTGTATTCACTGAAACGCTTAACAGTGCGAGATTACTGTGAGTATTGAGATTCACAGTTTCCTGAGGGAAGCGGCTGGCGGCTTGTTTCCTACGGGCCTCCCCTAGTCCCAGCCAGGAAATTTGTTGGAAAATGCAGTGTCCAATCCACCAGGCCGTTTGATTATAATATTGACGCACAGCCAATCATTCTTGCAAGGAATAGGTTCGAGTAGCAGGGTGTATGGGTACAAATGCGCACACAATTAGCCACAAGGTGATTGAGTATATATCACTAGCAAGAAAAGAAGGAAATAGCACTTTTGCGAACACACAAATAGGCATTTCATCAGTGTTCTGCCCGCTAAAAACACGAAAATAACCCAAACCCGTAAACATTTTGCACGTTTGAACACGTTTTATTTGGCACCTTTTTCCTAGTGTATCCGCCCTTCAGTTCTTTGCTTGTGTGTCAAGACAGGTGAACATTGCTATCCACGATTCCATCGAAACCGATCAATTAATTAAATCAAGCCAAACCTCAAAACCGTACTCATTCCGAAAATTGCAGTCCATGGCAGGAAGCCCCGGACAGGGCGCTTCATCGCGCAGGGTGCTTTATACGCTTCCTTGGCAGAACCTTTGCTTAACTAATTCCAGCCCAGACAAGAAAGCCTGTTCATGACTTGCAATGGCAATACCCTGGAGTTCACCCCCACTGCCAATCGTAACCCACAGGGATGGGTTCCCAAACTTTCGTCCAGAGTGCAAAAAAATAGGGCAACGGTCGTCGATTGAGCCCCAGCACGGGGACTTAGTTACTCACAAGCGAGAACATTGCTGCTTCGCGAGCGCTGCATCTCGCGCAGTCGGCAGCATTGCCCACACAACGTCCACACGCCGTGTTGATCTCTCTGGCAGCAGTGCCGCTCTTATTCGTGGCACGGACCTCCCCACAAGACAGTCCACGGGGCCCTTAACGAGGCCCCCATAACTACGAAAGCAGTTTAACTCCGCGCAGCCGATGCCTCAATGTTCAGATCATCCCTCACAGGCGATGAACAATGCTTCCCCCGCCTCATCCTCCACAGGTGGTCGTAAGCAGGTCCTGTTTAGGTCCCGAACTCCGGATACCTGTCGTCGTCGTCGGGGACGGTCCCCGTGATGTCTACTAGCTCCTTGGGGCACTTCACGCGCCGCACGCGCACGTAGGGGTTGTTGGTCGGGTTGTGCATGGCGCCGTCGAACCACTTGTAATAGTCGAAGCGCCAGTTGCAGCCCGGATGCAGGCCCTCCGGCAGCCGTGCGCAGCCCTCCTTTGTCGAGCATCCCCCGTAGAGGTTGTCGCAGTCGAAGTCGCCGGACTTGTACCCCGGGAACTGCAGCGGGCAGCCCTCAAAAAACAGCCCCTGGCCCGCGCTGGGGATCTGCAGGTCGAATATGTGGTCCCCGAAGATGTCCTCGCCGATGTTGGTCACCTGGACCACGTGCGTCGCGCCAACGAGGTCGGGATGGGCCCCCCCGTAGATGCCGTACTGGTCGTCGTGCTTCTGGGGCGTCCACAGCAGCTCGAAGCACTGCCCGCAGTTCTCGTCCCCCTTGAGGCCGTGCGGGCCACCCACCGCCGCCGCCGCGAAGCCGAAGGACAGATTGGGGCCCGCCGCCCAGGGTTGCTGGTCCAGGCACGCCGCCGCCGTCCCACCCATGCACACCGAGTCTTCATCCAATCCAGCTGTCGTGCCGTCCGCGTGACACGACGGCACGGGCTTGTTCACCAGGCCCTTGCCGCGCCAGGAGCAACTGGGCTTGCAGCAGTCCCAGTAGCCCGTGGTGTAGAAGCCCTCGATCCACTCGCCGCGCTGCACCGGAGGCTCTGGATCGGTGATGGGCACTTTAGGATCGGGACTGGGGATGGGCACACCGGGAAGCGGCGAAGGGTACACTTTAGGCTCGCCGCACCACGTGCCGGTGCAGGTGGCGCACTGATCCTCGCTCTGCGCGCACCACTCGCCGTCCTGCGCGCCGCTCTGGCAGTTTCCGCACATGTCCCCCGTGGGGGACCAGTAGCAGCACTTCATCGCTGGGGCCTTGCTCAAGGGCTGGGATTCCTCCTCGATTGGCACATCTCCTGCCCCTCCAAGGCACCACACGCCCGAGCACTGGCCGCAGTGCTCCTCGGACTGGCCGCACCAGTTGTCGGCCCCGACTCCGTCCTTGCACCGCCCGCCGCATTCACCGTAGAGGCAGCACGCCTTGTCCTCTTGTGCCGCGGCAACCGCCAGCGCCCCGACCAGCATGAGCAGAGAGAAGCCAACGGAGGCCGCCGCCCGCGCCATGGTGCCCGTTTCGAACTGCTGCCTCCTGGAGCGAATGGCCGAATGCCATCCGCGCATATATACGACCCGGAATGAGGCCTCTCGCGTTTCGCAGGTTGCCATCACCGCGCTCAGTCAGATGCGAGAAGAGACCCGCGAGGATGTCATAGATGGCATGTGTGGATGGCAGGTGCATGCGTCCAATCACGGGCTGCCGGGTCACGTGATGCGCCCGCTGCGACGATGATTATTGGCCTGTTGGGACTGACTGCATCAGGTGTTTCAGTGCTGGCGCCAAGGGTTTCGTCCTCACCTGACACTGCCGTGGCCATCGTCCAGCATTTGTCCCCACGTCATCAATGGATCATCATGTAACAATGTCGCCTGATTCATTAGCAGAAATGGAGTGGGCCACGCGTTGGCGGCTTCCTTCGCGAGGGCACTGGAGATGCATTGCCTCTGAATCAGAACGACATTTCCGCATACTCTATCCCCACAACGTGAATCCATAAGACTGGGTGACCAAGGTTTGTATCGAGCTGTCCGCCTTGAAAGCCTAAAACCGCATGCATCGAATCGCAAAACAATCCCTCGCCAAGCCATCCATCTAGAAGATGAACATTGCAGGGGATGAAGAGCAGCACACGTATGCGTTTGTCTCGCCGTAGGGGCCTACAGCCAACGTTTGGCACGCCGGACGAAGCAAAGCACCATGCACGGCTGTTTCAAAGTTTGAAATTCGAAACCATCTGTCGTTGCTCTTGGGCAATGTTGCGCAAATGATCTTGAACAGCACCATCGAGCTCTGAATTGAATGGGCGCGCTTTGAAAAGTTTGAAATTGGGTGCTGGCACAGTGCCCTGGTTGAGGTTTCCGACCCAAAACGTGCCCTTTCTTGCCGGGTGTGGCCTCAGTGGCATTTCATGTGCCCTGGACTTCACCTCTTGGTTTCTTGGCGAAATTCCTGCCCACCTGAGTGGGGCAGCCCCCTGGGGTGGGCAGCGGAAGCAAATTTCAATCGCATGTTCACCCGAAGCATCCAGCAGTCAATCGTAGCTCGAGAAGGCAGCCGACATTACGAAGCCACCTTCAAGTTACCGGGAGTCCATCCCTGTACCGCAGGCCAGCAACGTAACGAGAGCGTCAGCGTCGTGTCGCGAGCATGTGCGAATCGCCGTTAACATCAGAGGGCCCCCCCTTGCGCCCACCCTCGGCACTCTGTTGATGCAACGCACCCGATCATCCGCACAACGTGGTGCGCAAGCCTCGAACGGATGACGATGCCTGGAGCAGCAGTGCGCGGCAAACGCCTTTGTACAGGATCACGGGGCTTCGGTTGGTCATTCCGCCCGGAATGCACTGTCACGCCCTTGTGCGTCCGCGTCCGAGGCATCCCTCCACATGTACTGCCCCCTGGCAAGGCAAAGTCGCGCTACAATCCCGCCGAGTGGCTTCTCATCAGTTAGCGGCGTACGCGGGTTGGGGATGTGTACCAGGTGGTGTACCAGATGCAAGCATGTCAAAATGCCCAACGTTCACGTGGACATGGCGGCCCCGCCCCGGCAGCCCCTCCCTGCATCGGGCGCCATGGCAGCGGCCTCCGCGGGCTTCTGTCTGCTCCTGCTGGCCGGGGCGCTGGCGGTTGCCGCGACGCAGGAGGACAAGAGTTGTTGCTTTTATGGCGACTGCGGGGGGTCGTGCCAGGACGGAGTCGGGACTGAGCACTGGTGCGGCGTGTCCGAGGATCAGTGCGCCCAATGCTCGGGCGCGTGGTGTCTTGGAGGCAGCGGCCCAGCGGATCCGCACCCATTGGGTGATAACGTCCCATACAAGGAGGAGGGCCGGCCGATCCTGAATGCTGGCGGCTCCCGATCCGGAGCGAAGTGCTGCTTTTGGTCCGAGAACGGCGACATGTGCGGCAACTGCCAGAGCGCGTCGACCGGTGACGAGTGGTGCGCGGCCAACAAGCAGCAGTGCGACACCTGCGCGGGAACGTGGTGCCCCGACGGCGCACTGTCATCGCCCTCTCCGACCCAAAACCCACCGCCAACCCCGAGCCCAGAAGTGTCCCCTTCGCCAAAAGCGCCTGAGCCAAGCCCGGGGCCTGAGATGCCCATACCGCCGGGGGAATGGATCGAGGGCACCTGGACCACGGGCTACTGGGACTGCTGCAAGCCCAGCTGCGGCTGGGCCAACAAGGGCTACATGACCCAGCCCGTCAAGTCCTGCAGGCCCGATGGCTCTATAGCGGGCATCCACGAGACGTCGGTGTGCGGGGGCGGAACCGCGGGATCCTGCGTAGACAACCAGCCCTGGGTGGTGGGGCCGAATCTGTCCTACGGCTTTGCCGCTGCGGCAGTGGGCGGCCCTCATGGGCTCAAGGGGGACGAGAATTGCGCCCAATGTTTCGAGCTGGTGTTCACAGCCGAAAACGGCAAGTGGGAGGGCGCCCACCCGGACCTGGTTGGACGCACGCACGTGGTCCAGGTGACCAACATCGGGTATGATGTCAGCGGGGGGCACTCCTTCGACCTGCAGATCCCGGGCGCGGGACAGGGGGCGTTCCCCTTTGGCTGCGTGGCACAGTTCCCGGGATACGCCGTGGGCGACTTTGACTGCGAGAACAACTACGGGGGGTGTGACGCCAAGTCGGGGTGCGATCGCCTGCCGGAGGTCCTGCAGCCAGGCTGCCGCTGGAGGTACGACTGGTACAGGTGGCTCGTGGACGGCGGGCGAACGTTCAACCCCTACGTGCGCTTCAGGCGCGTGCGGTGCCCCAAGGAGTTGACCAACATCACGGGGAGCATACCCCTGGACGACGACCAGTACGCGGAGTTCGTGCTGTAGTGGCAGGGCGAGGATCGTCCCCCCTTCATCCCCAATCCGGAATGGGGATGCAGGGGCCCTGTACTGGGCACATGTGCCGGCCCACAAGTCGAGGAGACAGTGCAGAGACTCGGTTTCTGACTTGGGCAATCGGATGCTTGGAGAACCCGTCCGCCAGGTGGTTTGTTGCTGTGAAACTCACCAATGACGTTTTGGAGCAATGTAGGCTGGCAAAGTAGGTATGGCGTCTTCTGATGGACACCAGACGGCGGACAGTTCCATGGAGTGAATAAAGGAGTGTGCCAGACCTGCAGACGAGATGCATCTTTGCACGGAGGTTCTGCTGACTTGTGCCTGAGAAATTACGGATGGACAGCTTTCACATTCCGCACATGAGCGTGTGCACATGGGCACGAGGGAAGTTGCCCGAAAGACATATAAACTTCCTACATATTTATGTACCGTCATTATTGTGTCGCCAATAAAGAACAAGACACTTTGTGTGCGCCTAATTCCGCAGAATGCTATCCTCTCCATGAGCAGTTGTATCCTGATTTCCTAAGATGCAGATAGTGTCCTTACAGGGATAGGCCCTGCTTGTGCTGCATGTCAACGAGTTTTGAGTGTTGTTTGTATTTGGGTCCAGCATGTGGTGTGAGATAAGTGACGGCTGATAGCATTCTGGCATGAGAACGTTATCATAAAACAATGGACAAACCTGTTGGAGTTACCGCAAAATGGACTATAATGAACAACCATCTTTGCCTTCATGGTACTCGTACTGGTGCATTCACAACCATGTCCGATGATGCCACTGAATAGGATGGCTCAAGTGTGCCACTGTTTCAGTCACAGAAAAGGCACTTTTTGCTTTAAAGGAGTCCGAACACTCTAATGTGGATGCACGAGAGGCACGGGAAAGTGCTGTGAGTGCATACATCTATTCTTGTTCATGTGGCCATTTACGTGACCGAAGGAAGCAGGTTCCTTTTCGGAACTGCGTTCACACCACCTGTACTACTGCAAGCACAATGGGACATGTATTATTTTCTGTTTTTCGATCAGGTATGTACCCATTATACAGGAGTATTGCGAAAACGACACGCTGGCTTTGATGCTCAAGCGGGCGGAGTACTATCATTGCAAATTTGTTGAATCATCGTCATCTGTTGCTGATGTGACAGTACTCATCTGGAAATCTTCCATTTGTGCCCATTTTCGATCACATTTCTCATTTTCATCCCCATTTTTCGAGAATGGTGAGACAGACCATTAAGGTTGTCTTTCTTTAGTTCGATTTATATTGGCAACTTGCCAGAATGCTATTAAGGCAATTGACCATCTTAGAAGCTTCAGAGGACAAAGTAAGAAAGTTATTTGATATTTTGGCACCCTGGAAAGCGTTCGTTGCGTTGAAGGCACGAATCTTGTGGAATGTGGGCTGCCAATTCCATGGATGGTCCCAAAACTTGTCATGAGCATGAGGGAACATGAACTACTAGTTAGTGTTTAATCATGTCAAATTGGCAAAACGCTTGGGACGTTCAGCTGTTGAGGAGAAATGCTTGAGCTATTCTGAAGCCAAAGCTACAAACATAGCTGTTTTCCCTCCGGTTTGAGTTTCCCCTTAGCCCTTAATCTGTTGAAACGATCAATGTTCTGCAGGTTTGGCTTTTGCGTTTGCATTGATGTTTTATGCACAAAACGTAAATTTGCAAAAAGGCATGTCTTTAGGATTATTTTTACGTTTTTGAATCTAATGGGACAGCCAGGTTACGTGATGAAAGTTGCGTACAATGACCAGTCTTCCGCCATCTCCAGCACCTGCAACGCAGTGCCCACCTCGCCCTCAGCCAGAGCAACGATGGCGTGGAACAAAAGTTCGTTTCCTGTTCGTTTCAGCCCGTCTCACTATCACTGCCCGAACTCCCAGGTTTGTATGTATCGTCCTTATGTACAAGAGACTGTATTTGTGTTGTACCTCCTCCGTCCCATACTAAATGTCGTCTATTTGAAAGACAAAATTCGTTACAACAAGGGCCTGAAAAATAAAAAAACAAGGTCAGAATCAGAAAGATTGGGCCCCCAAAACTCGTAACTACCAAGTTTTGAGGAAGAAAGGTCAGATTCATCCCTTGAAGGTCACCCCGGAAATTTCCGGGGTGACTTTCAAAGGATGAATTTAAATTGCCCTTGGATTCGAAAAAAAATGTGCCCGCCCATCCGCTTCCGCTAGAGATCCACACAGTTCTGTGCATCTCCCGTGTGGGCAGCCAAGGGGATGACTTCGCTACTGCTGCGGCGAAGGGTGACGTCCCTCGCATGAAATAGTATTGGTCAAACATGCTCGACGGTGTTTAGATCGTTGTAGCAGAAGGCCATGTCACAACGTCGATGATCCAGAAATTGCCGCGTTCCTAGATCCGAGATGCAAGGACCTGCAACGAGAGGAATAAGGTAAGATCCAGGACGTCCAAGCCTAAATCTGTAGGCTCTACCACTCCAAGGTCTTTGGGTGGCTTTGCGTGGACAACTTGTCTGAACTGATCCTTGAATCAAGGCTTTCACGCTCAGCTTGGCCCACGATCCATGAATTGCCACTAGCAACCACCTCTTTTGTGCGGAACACAATCCATCACCACCCTTCTCGTCCGCCTTCATGAAGAGACACCGTGTTAGCCACCTAACCGTTCCCTTTGTACCTAGATGTCTGGAATTCCACAAAGCCAATCTCGCCAATCTTGTGTAGACAACAATTTCCACAATCGGCTGTCACTGAATGCGGTGCTGCGCTTTACCTTCTGTGCCGCCTTGCCAAGGGGATCCGGAGTCACCTTCTGTTGTCTGGATGGCACCAACAGAGGACGAAAATATTGGCCCCGAAAATTCGGGGCCAGAAGGCAGCTCCAGTCCACCAGCCCAGCACTGAATTGCTTTTGTGAGCTATGGCGATTTGCATGACTAAAACCTTCAGGTCGTGTCTCTTATCACCGTACTTCCTCCCGAGCAACATGCCAAGCTTATATCTGAATGAAGTGGATTGTTTCATGGGCCGCTCTGTTTCGCTGATGTGAAAGCGTGCGCTTCATAACATCGAAAACAACCGTTTTCGCGGAATCATTAAAAAACTGGTTAGTTTCTGGCTAGAGAACCCTTAATATAAAATACTGCCCAATCCTCAATACTTATCGGATTGTCTTTAAATTTAAGTAGTATGCTTCAAAAACATAGACATAGATTTGGACAAAAATTCATTGAAAAGTAAGAAGTTATGATGGCAAGGTAATGTTTCAAAGTCACAGAGAACATTTACTATGGGACGGAGGAAGTATCTATATATTTTAACGTTTTTTTCTTCGTAAGAACGTAAATACATTCAGCGTTTCGGGTGTAAAAAGGAAGCTTGATGTTCGAATTTTCTGCCATCATGGCTTTTTTGGCAAATGCATATTACCGAATATATTTAAGATGCTGAACTATGTTCACAACAAGCTCAGCTCAATTGGACTTTTCCAGAGGTTTATGGGAACCTTCATAACTGTCACCCAAAATGTAACCATAAGTCAAGGGCTTCTAAGTGCATTGTTCCTCAGTGTCCTCCGCTTGTCCATTTGCAGGGGAAAGAGATCAGCATCAGCTGAAACCGCACCACGTAACAAGGAACCTGATAAAATAGAACAGTTCTGATTGCTTGCTTCAAAATCTCTTCATCGATGTAGAGCCCTCGGGAAAATAGCACCCATTGCTAGTTGACAAGGGACACCTATCACCAGTTGTTGAGAGCGGTGCAGAATCTCGGAACACCGCGTGATAAAAGCCAAACTGGAGTGGATATTCGTTTTGCTATTTGGCGCTTCTTCATGTCGACTTGGTCTCTGTGTTCGTTTGCCGCAATTTGGGCTATTGTCGCAATTGTGTTGCCAGCCCATCGGGCCAATTGGCATTGAACAAGGGGGGTGGGGCACATCCAGCTCAAGTTGAAGCCACAAAAGACAATATTCAGCCTCTCCTTGAACACAGTGCACCAGTGATGGCCAAAGCTCGAGCCATGGAGACCGTGGCTTTGCCGCTCATCTCACCAGAAGACTGAGCTTTATACATCTGAGCTTGGAATCCTTGGGACCATCATGCCAATGGTTTCAATTAACTTTGGGACTTCATCGCCACCGGCATCCCAAACCACCGTAGTATGCCATGTGGTAATACCACATGCCAAACTCAATTCGAACAACGCTGGATGATATATTCGTTGCCGCTCACTACAGTGAGGTGACCTCTTCAAGGCCACACTCAACAAGGCCAAACTGTCAATAAGGCCAGTGAAAATCAGCCATATCTGGTGGCACGACCTAAAGTACTAGAAAGACATGGTCACAAGCAGTTTGAGCATGTGGGGTCGCCATCATGGCAAGGAGTATTCGACGGGTGGAGGCAAGGAGATTGCCAGAACGAAGCAATGACGGGTGGTGGGGGCCAGGGCATGCGAAAGCGCCGCCTTGGCTCTTGATCTATGAACGAGCAAATTAATTCTCAACTTCGCTGCACCGTTCTGGCATTCGCGAAAGCTTGTGCAACCATGCTGTGAGGTTGGCGTCGTGTCCATGGCAATCAGAATGTTGGGATGTGAATGCTCAAACTTGCCGTGCCGTTTCCGCCCCTGGACGGCAAGACTTTGCGCTGTGCGGGGCGCTCGCAGCCTAAGGACCCTCGGGTACCTCGTAAACCGGGCACCCGGGCCTCTAGCGCTGTGTTGATTTAGGCGCAGGGGCGTTCACAACCCCATAGCATCGGTCACCCAGTTCAAAACCACCCTCCTTCGATTGGGCGATTGCCTATTGACAATCAATGCTACCAAGTAAAGAACCACAATTCTTATTGGGCAGTGCATGAAGTACTAACAATATTTCGATATAATAATACACTTAAAAATAATCAACATATGCATTATATGATGTTGAATATACCGTAAATGACTTCTACAGTTCTAAATGGGCTGTGGACCTCAACAAGGCCAACGGTCAATAAGCCCAGTGAAATGGGGTTGCCACAGGGCAGCCTTAAAGAGGCCACACCACTGCATGGATATGTGCTACTTCCTCCGTCCGATATTAATTATCGTCTATGATGTTGAAACGTTATTTCTCCATTGCGCCTACGTGAGTTTTCAATAAAATTACCCCAAAGTTGTGATTGGGAAGTTGGAGTGTATTATCAAAATTTCACGTCATTCCATTAAGTTTTGAGGACTTGGCAGTACTTTGTAGCGAGGGCTCTCTGGCCAGAAAAGGGTCGCTCTTGGACGTTGCGCTGAAGAACAGCAATTTTGGCTGTTTTGAGGAGCACTCCTTCGCGGCAGCGAACCAAACCCGTCCTTGCCAAACTACTCACTTCTTTTAAAGTGGAGGTCACTAGGTTGCTTGCAAAGAGGTATGGCGATAGAAAACGCATTTCGAGTGCATTGATCATCGAGCTCGCCGTTGCTCACCGCGTCAATTCAGGCTTGATCAGGCGGATCGGAATGATGTTCCGGGCCCAGATTTTTTTGTTCGGGATTTTCGATCTCCTTTGCCATCGTCAAGGCAACTGAGGGAGGTCTCTCAATCCTTTTAACAAGGAGCTAGAGATGGTGATGGTTATCACCCCGATGTAGCACGAACAGTTAGTGAATTGGCAATCGCCACGGGAATGGCGATTTGTCCTTGTTTCGAAACTTCAGAAGATTGGGTGCAAGGAGGGTGGCCAAAAATGCGAATTTGGGTTTTTTCGAGTGTTGGAGTCTTGCTAGGCTCCACTGAATTGTGTACCGTGCACAAGCATTGGCCTCTGTATCCACAAACAATGGTGGTTGTTGGACTTCCAGTTTAGGGGCCAACACAAGCCCCGATTCAAGCATCAACTAAGGCAAAATGTCCAAGCAAGATTACCAGACAACTTTGGAGCAACAGCACGCACTGACCCCAGGCTTCAAGGTTGTGTACGTTGGTCTTTCCGCTCGTTGGAGGTCTGCCCATCGGCGATCGAGGAAAGTGGTGATTTCTGGTATCGTCAACACTGCGGCGATGGCCACCTAAGACAAGGATAAAAGCACGTTCGTGTGTGTTTGGCAAGTGCTGTGCTACATGCCAGACCCCATCCTTTGCCGCAATGGTGGCAACCACTGGCGTTGCAATTCCTAGGCACGGGAGCGCCCCCAAACCAGGGGGGTTCTGCAAGACCGCGGAAATTGAAAGCGCATTTTTTGGACCGTGTCAGGACAAGTTTGGGGGGCAGCTCATAGGGATGAGGACTGAATGCTTTTTCCTAAAGATTCGAAACTGGGGTTTTTGAGACCCAGTCATTCCGATTCTGGCTTCCATTTGCAATTCACACACAGTTTTCATGAGGAGATTTCTCTCTCAAATAGACGACAATTCATATGGGACGGAAGAAGTATTTAGGCTCAAGCTAGAACATTCGAAGGGGGTTTTAGCATTGGGGCACAATTGGTGCCTAAACCAAAAGATGTATGTTAGCTTAGCTACATAATGACCATTACCGTAGGTATTTCACTCGATGGATCGCTGATGCTTCATGGCTAGCGATTCGATTGCATTCCAAAACGTGATTTGCTAATTGACATGACCGAAAAGCAAAGGTATGTAAAAGCTTTGCCCTGAAACATGAAAGGTTGCTCACATTGGGATGTTACTATTCCTGGTGCGGCGCATTGAGTTGGCAGCTTCCTAGCCTATGCACACTGCCTTGCTTGAATGCTGGTAGATTATATAGAAAAGAGAATACATGTTTCATAAAAATATCCTAAAAAAACATTTCTTTGCTTGAATTCTGGAATCGTTCATGTATGTGGCTGAATTGTTGTACGGATGTCTGTGATTGATCACAGTCCTTGAGACTTGAAAAGTGGACGGTTGGTTGTGAGGAACGAAAATTTGTAGGATCAAGATTGGACGAAGCAACCTGCCAAGTTGATGGTTGTGTATAAGCAAAGATTGTGGAGCAACAATTAAAAATTGTCGAGACAGATAAGTGTGATCTTCCTTAATGGAACATGCGGTCAATCCGTGTGGGTGGCGAGCTCCTCGGGCGCTTTGGTGTGGCATGGCGGACGTGCAAATCGAGAGGGTTTTGATCGATGGCTGGTCAATTTAGAAGACTCATTGTAGTCTACCTAACCCAGTGTTTTACATTGCTTTTGGCGGCGGCGGCTACTCTGCCAATAGTGTTTATTGGTCATATTAATAATTCAACAGGTCGAAAAAATATTTGTCGAAGAGAAGGCGGTTGATGCGATTCAAACCGCTCGTTTTGAGTGCACACGGGAAGTGCACACACCACACACAAACGACGCTGACACAAACGGCCCTCACACATGGCCTTGCAAGGCAACTCCCACACAGGATTCGGGCTCGCACATTTTCTCGTTCGGTTCCAAGTTCGAGCATAGCTTTCCTTGCTGACGGCGGTGCCAACCTCGTCCCAAAACTAACTTTCGTGCAAAATGTCGGTAAGGGGGTCACGGAAAACAACAGAACATGCATCCTCTTCTGTTTTTTTGCACTCAGAAATGGCAATTCTGCGCACAAATTTCCTTGTTTTCTAACGGCCAATCTTGAGCACAACCGTTTTGCCCAAAAAAACACATAATTGCGATGTTTTGCATAAGTGCAGTCTTTCGGACCTTGAAGGTTGGCCACTTGCATGTAATTAAGCCCAACCACACCTGCCACCATGAGCACCCACCCGCTCCCCAAAGCACACATTTCTCCCCTTGTTGATGTGGCGCTTCCCTCCTGCAAGCGATAAAATTAGGCCGGCAATGAAGGTAGCGCCAGAATTGAATGTGGCGCGCGAATAAGATGAGCACAAGAGGAACAAGAAATACTTTCAGATGCGTACGCGCCCGTCGTCGCCTGCAAGCTGCAAGAGTCCCTCTTTGTCTTTCGAAGGCAAATTAAAACAAAGCAACGCACCCGGATCAAACAAATTTGGCCAGCCAAATTGAATTAAGCACACTTAGTCAGATTTGAATGCCTGGCGTTCAATTGCTCTGACCCAGAGCAACCGCAGCCTCGCAAGACGCTCAGGATGGCCTCCAGCGTGCGACCCGGCGGTTTCGCTCCCCCTGTCCTCGGCGCCAGGCTCCTTCCCGCCGCGCCTCACGGGCGGTTGGTCGGCGGCCGCGGCCCGCAGAGCCCGTCGGCAGTCCCATCGACATCACAGGCGGAATTGGGTGCGTCGGGCTGTTATACTTTGCACCGTATGTATTTGGGAGCATGTGTGGCGACGAATTCAGGGTCTTTGGAGAGACCGTGCTGTTTCTGGCAAGGCGGATGGCCTTTGGAATCCCGGGTGGTGCTTTTCTTGGAACCCGGCGAGGGAGGATCAGGAGAAATGGAGGCATTGTTTGGGGTCGTTGCGTTGTCCTGGTGATGTGTATCTGTAAATGGTCGTCCTGTGCCGCACTCTTCCGTCGCCTGGACAGGCCACTGGGGCCGTGCGCATCCCTTATTGTGTCGTTGTCGCTGTTTGCAACGCATCGATATTCCGTGCCCTTTGCCTCTGGCAGTATAAACGAAAGTAGTGTTGTGCATGTTTTGCCGGACACGACGATTTTGTACGCGGGGCCACCCAGCCCTAGCTTGTAACGGCACGGTCGTCTACATTACGTTGTGTCCGCTGGCTTCCGCTGCGATCTCGGCCCTGGACATGGTTGAATTCCGCGAATACGTCGCCCTGCTCGGGGAATGATGGTGCCATGCGTTGTTCATGCGGGCACCTGGCTGTGAGTGGGCTGTCTCATCTATTGCCGCCGTACAGGTGAGGTGGCTCGTTTGGGATGCAGTGAATTTTGCTGCATGGAGGCAAGATGGGATTCTTTGTGGAAATGAGGCTGTGTATGACAATCTGTTTATGCCACTTTGGGTCATTGATGCTGATCTGAATCCATTTGGCTGAGGTGAACAGTCAAACTTGTTGTGTCTATTTTGGGCAATGTTGGGCTGGTGCCCCCTTGCCGCTCAATTTCAATCGGGCTGCTTCTGATCAGAGCAATAATGTGTCAATCCTGGTGCCCCAACTGAGGCACAACTATGGAGGAAATAGGACGCTTTCCCTTGTAATGCACTTGGAGACTTCCACATCATCTTTCATAGCATTGAGCTGTACAAGGAGTATCATGCACTTGCTTCGGGGGGTGGGTGGGGACTGCCCGCTGTATAAGCAAGCTGCACGTCTGTTCCAAAAGGACATCTTTGGCTGCTTGCCAGGCAGTGTGAGAGTTGCTATTGTGTGGTGGTCAGTTTCCAGGGCCTCCCAGAGTGTGGCCATCGTTGGGGGAGGGATAGCAGGGCTGGCCAGTGCGCTGGCTCTGAAGAAGGTGCGCTTTCCGCACAGCACGAGTGGAAAAGATATTGGGTTTGGGGAAATGCTGCCAGCTGAATGGCGATATTTCTGGGGCCTGTTCTTGCCATTTGCCTTGCAGAGCAGAACATGCTTTGGCTGAGTTTGGCAGGCTCTGTGGCTCTCCATAAAATCCGGGAGTGTTGGCCTTTTGTCTTGCAAGAGGGTTGTGGCAATTTTGTGATTTGATGTTCAGTTCCAAGAAACTTTGGGACTGCAGTACGAACGGCATGCCTGGGAGGTGGGTGACATGTTTCTGGGGAAGCCCATCTGTTTTGAAGCTTGATTACACAAGTATAAGGGGAAGATGCTTGCAATACAATGCACCAACTGTGCATTGTCACACTTCACACTTTGAATTGGCTTGTTCCAGACAGCTCAAAACCAATGGCGCCTTTCAATTACTTGGATGATAGTTGTCAAGTACTGTTTGGTTGCTCCGTACCATGCAAAGAGTCAGTCAGGCACCAGTGCAGGAAAGCATTTGAATATTATCTCATTTAAAGTGGACACCTTGTGCATGATACTGGTCGAATGTGGTCATCCCCAAGCCAGAGCCTCCTAAGCCCCCTCCAGCATCAAAGCACACACCCAATCTCTAAATTCAACCTTAAGAACGTATTACCCATTCTTGGATCCCACAAACCTTTGCGCTTATATTGAAACTGCACACATCACTTCTAAGCAACTGTTCAGTACTTTGTGAGTGCAGACATAGCAGCATCTAAAGCGTTAAGATGACAAGGTTTGTCATCACTGGTATTTGGCAGGGTTCCACTTGTGCCACATGTGCCCAATCTGCTGTCATCTGCACTGCCAACAGTTCTGTTTCAGGCAGCAGCTCATGCCGCAGACACCATTGCCTTGTTGCATGAGACGTTTGGGTCCTGTACTGTGCACTGTATGCACCTGTATACTGTGATGTAGGGGGGTGGGGGGTGATGATTATGCTTCCATGCTTCCATTTTTTGTGCCAGATCGGCATTCCTGTGGTGGTCCTCGAAAAGAGTGAAGAGATGCGAACTGAAGGCAGTGCCCTTGGCCTGTTTGGAAATGCCTGGCGGGCATTGGATGCACTTGGTGTTGGAAACCAGCTTAGGCGTGACCACATGCTGTTGAATGGGTGAGCAAACAGTGATTGTGCTGCCCAAAATGTTTGATAGAAACTGAATTCTCGCAGTATGGCACAGCATCATTGTGTGCTGCTCTTGTTCACAACCGCACGGTGTTTCCATTCTTCATGACCTCCATATCATGTGGCTTGTATATCATACAGCAGTGTACATTGTGGTATCACATTGAAGTCGCTAATCAGCTCATCAAAATGTGATGCCACATCAGGTTGTATGCATCAGATACCTGCTGTGACATCAGGTCAGCGCGCATCACAGATCGCACCAGGTCTTGCACACAGATCATGTTGCATACTGCTTTGCCCTGTCAACTGAAAAGAGAAATCTAATAATGCAAGAGTTGGATTGAAGGGCACCACTCTGTTGGCATGCAACATTTTGCTTAATAGACTCCAAATATAGGCAAATGGGAATCCAACCCAATGTGTGCTAGCGATTCATTTCCTGCTGAAGTGCCAGATCGTGACACTACTGTCGATTGGTGAACTTTTGCTATATTCAATTTGGCATTTCCCACTAGATGCATGAGTTGCTGTTTGCTTTGGTACAAGTTCAGTATTTTTGTAGTTTGACAGTTAATATTCAATAAATTATGATGCTTTTGTCACAACGGCGATCGATGGAAATTCCTGATCAATGTTGCCATAAATCCTGATGTGCTCTTTCCAGGGTCCAATTGAAATCTTCTGATGGATCTGAACTCACCAGCTTCTCATTCGATGACTGCGGCCAAGGGAGGCGTGAATTTCGGGGTGTCTACCGCACAGCGCTTGTCCAGGCACTGGAAGGCGCCCTTGATGGGGGCACAGTGGTCTATGGCATCGATGTGACTGGGGTGCAGATGTCCAAGCGAGGTGCGCATTGAGGAAGTACACTGCATTGCTCACCTTTGTTTTGGTTATGGACAAAGAATGGTCATGTGTGTGATTGTTTGTGATTCTATGTACTAGGTCAGTGACAGATTTTGCCTCATGTGGTGTTGCAAGGCAAATAACTGGGCAGATCACTGGCAGCAAAGATTAAAATACAGTGGGGGCCCGGTTCAGCGCCCCCCTGAATGGCTTGTCACTACTCTATTGCACTGCGACAGGCCCCGGCGTGCATGACTTTGGGGTTTTTGTCTAAGCCGCTGGCACCAAAAGCTACTATGGGCTGGTAGGCCGAGTGTAGCATAACCCCCTATACTGGCGGCCTGGGTACCCCTTTTACAGCTGCCAGGGTACCCCATACATTGGCTGCGAGGGTACCCTCCATAGTGGTAGCCTGCATACCCCTTACACCAGCGGTTTGGGTACCCCTTACATCGGCAGCTTAGGATACTCCCTACACTTGTGGCCTGGGTACCCTTTACACTGGCTGCTTAGGGTACCCACCTTAACCTGGTGGCCAGGAAGCCCCCCTACACCAGCATATAGGATAAAGAGAATCGAACCATGCAATGCTGGGCATATCTAGCAGTGTTTGGGGAAGCGCACGGGACATCTTGCAGGACTTAAGCTATGGCTAAACTGTGTTAAGTACTGCTGAAGCATTTAAAGTACTGGGGGGATTGTGGTGACCCGTCCAGGTTTAGCGACTCTCAGATGGCTTGTCACAAGGGGTCGCCATACCGGGGCTGCCACTGTAGTGGATTTTGTAAAAGATGGGGTGCAAGTTACGAAGCCATACAATGAGCCTGGGCTGGATAATTCAGTAGATTGTTGAAAATACATGAGATATAAAGCTCTTGCACCCAAAATAGGACAGCCAGAGTGGCAGTACTCAGCTTTGCATCCATAATGGATGATCAAAATGATTTTGATCGAAATGGCATGTTGTGTGTTGAAGAACAACTTAACATGGAACAGTCCTTTACAGCGCTACTTCACCAAGTCAAGCTATTTTGTCAGATGTTTCATTCCCTCACTTCCCAGTACATGTACAGATGACTGAGTTATGGGTATTGTTATGTATGGGTGATATTTTGCTCGTCATATTGTCCTTGCTATATGGTCATGTACATGTATTTGTTGATATTGCTTTGGTGTGCTGTGCACTTGTGTATCTGTGGGCATTCACATGTCTGTGCATTAGTAGTGCATTAGGTGTGTGCTTGTATCCACATGCAGGCGTGCATATTGTGTGCTCAAGCCATGCACAACAGTGTATCTACCTGCACCTATTCTGTTGAATGCAAATAGGCTGCTTGGTAATGTAGACTTAGCACAGCAGAGTGCCTTATGCTTGCAATGCCTTGCATGGCTGCCAAAGTTACGAATTCCAAACTCAATTCAGGTGAGTAGGAATTGAAGATGCCCATAGCATCTCAGTGACAGGCGACACTTTGTTGCCGCCCATGAACCCACAATATCACAATGATAGTCTAGTGCTCCACCTGGACAAAATAACTAAATTTAGTAGGGCATAAGATGGTACTGGCTGGCACTAAAGCACTTTAGCAGTGACACAAATGGAAACCGACATTTATGCGATGCCAACTGTGATGTCATTTGACGCAAACTGATGCCATCACACTCACCGTTGTGCCATGCAATTGCTGTGATGGCATCACTTTGTGTCAATATCAATTTAGCATGTCTAACACGGTGTTTTCTGATAGTGTGAACCTTGTGGTTGCATGACTGCATTTGATTACATCCAGGCTTGCCTCAGTTAATTCAACAGTGTGGGAAGCCCATTCCCTGCCGCATGGTTGTTGGTGCTGATGGTGCACGAAGCTGCATTGCACAAGCACTGGGCTTGAAGGCACCCAATTTTGCAGGATACATCGCACTAAGGTAAATTTCCAAACTCTTTCCTGTCTTCAAATTGTAGGCACACTTTTTGAATGATTTCATTGACTGTTCTCACAATCTTCAGGCAGCGTTCTTTATGGTGTTGAAGGGCTTTCATGGTGATTGCCACCATAGCTGATAATCACTGCCCAGAATCAGAACTTTCAAGAATTTGAATGTTACAATGTCACAGTTTACTTTTCATACGCCCAAAAATATATCTCAGTTCCAATATCCTTCTCACTAATCACTTCTGACTTCCCACTCCAATCCACTCAATTCAGAGAACACACACATCTCCATGACTCCCACACTAAACAGCCACTCCGAACTGTTGTCTACTTCCTGAAAGTATTGACACAATCCACAACACCACCAGCCTCGACCTCAATGACCAAACTACAATGTCATCTGGGTAGATTAACACTCCACTGCACATTCAAGGACCGATTGAAATTCCTTCCGTGCAACTGCTCTGGAAATCAACACCAACAAACGTCTCTGCTGATCTTACTATCTTTTCCTCCCTCTTGCCTTCTTGTCCAGGCGGTTCTGATGTTTCCTCAGCAAAATCTTGTCCGTTCTTGACTACCACTGTGGCCTAGGAGTTGCTTTCACCAGCTCCCTCCGAATGAATTTCCCAGCCTCCTGGAACGATTGGCTGCAATCGTGCCATTGCACAGCAATGAATGACTGCAACTCAATTGGGAGCTGACGCAGCTCTGGTCTCTCCAGCAGATGGGGAGGCAGCTCCTTCTTTTCAACCCACACCTTCTCGACTGCGACTCGCTTCAGAAATGGCAACTCAAAGACAATCTCGCTACCTAGAATCTCTGCCCTTTTGCGTTTTCTCTGTCTTCCACTGTTTCTGTCAGCAGTGGATGGGCAACAGTATTGACTCTTTCTCTCTGGATTTCTGAGGTCCTTCTCAATCTCAGGAGTGCACAAGATCTCCAGGGACAGCTTCAATGTCAGATCATATGGCATTCACTTTGGAATAACCTTTCTTGTTCTTTACCAAGAAACTGCAATCTGTTTTTACAGACTCTCGATGTACTTCGTAGCCTATCTTGATCAGAAAGTATATGTAACCGTCTCCAGGTTCACCAATGTGTGGGAATCAGCGATCACAAGATGTATGATAGCCAGAACAGTCCAGATGAATGAAAAACGACGCAGTGTGTGCAATCGTTCTCCAAACAAATTCACTCTCCCTTTTTCACCTTTAGAACATATGCAGCTACTCACAAGAAAGACACTACAGAAAGATTTCGACCGCTGTGACGGTCTGACTGGTCAAATAACGATGCACAACACTTCAAAACATCGGACAGCTCCGAGTTGGACAAAAGATTCACTTGTTACAATGTAAAAGCACCGTTCCCGTCTTCACACTGACAGAATCAACTTCCGACCATAAACCCCCGACACTCATTGTCACAACAACCGTTCCTATTCGCCTATCCTTTCCCAAGACGTACCACAACAACTGACTCACACCGCAAAGTGTCTCAACTCGTGCAAGTGTAGGCGTTCCACTAGTCCGGCCTATCAATCGCTGCTCCACAAGTTGCTCAGTGGCTGCAACATGGCGCGCTGGGCTAGGGCGACCAAATGGCCGCCTTCCGCCTTTTTGTCCCCCCTCCGAGTCCCATAATGCCATCGCTGCTGGTGATCGCCTTATGCACTTCGCACTATGAAATTCTGTGCACTTCACTTCTCTTAGCCCAGAGCCATCCATATGACACTCACTTTTCCTCATCGCAACATTTCTAGACCTGCTACTTCACTTCATTATCACTTTTCCAAGTACACAATATGCAACACACTATTCCATACACCAATGCCCCATCATATCACACTCGCACCTTTTATCATCCCACAGCATATGAACACACCCATGTGTTCGTGGGATGATGCGCTTACCCCATACAACCTTTATTATTCTATCATTTTCACCAATCAACTTGAAAGATGATTCCCACTATCACCATTAAATCACAAGTACTCTCGGTAGTAATCCAGTACTGCTTGTTTCTCATCCTCTAGGACAAGACATACGAATCTATCCACTGGGTCCGACAGCCCATATGCGTATACCCGTAATTGCTGCCTCTCGTCACAAAACACCCATTTGCAAAAAAAACTCATTTGCACCAAGACAGACATAGGAGCCGGCAACGAACCACGTCACCGACCTTCGCCATCTCTCGCATCATCTCCACCCCTCCTATCTCCAAACTGGGCGTGCGGCCACTCTCGAGCACGGCACAACCTGCCGCCGTGAGTGCTTCAACCGATTGAGTGGGATAAACTTGCCGCATCGTGGGCTGGGCCATTTCCCTCGCGGGGCTCACGTCCCCACCCTCTAGGGACAACTCTACCATAGCCCTGCTTGCAGCCAAGGCCGCCTCCTCCACGGCCGACCTTTGTACCATGGTCGGCGTTGCACCCGGCGATGATCCTAGACCAAACAATTCCGGGTCCGATGGGGCCTGGGTAATCGGCGACACGTGACCCGCCGCGCCCAGGCCCCTTGCCATCCGCTCTGCTGTGCTTCCCTCCCTGTTGAACATCCCCAACACCGCGTCCAACTTGGCCTCTATCCGCTATAGCCTTGCGGTATTCTCTGCCACTCTCATCGCCAGCGTTTTGATCTCTGGAGCCCCCTCCATATGCTCCTCAAAATGGCCCATTTCTGTTTCGCCGACCAACGCCCAATCCGTGCCCACAACGCGCCTCCCTTGTCTACGCTTTTGGGCCATGGTTGCTTATCTCGATCGCTCTTCTTTACTCGCCTTTTTGCACAAGGGAGCACACGTCACGCGAGGCAGGGGGAATGCAACGCGCAGAACCACAAATGTCTATTGGCAGATGGGCTCCCCACGGATGTGATTGATTACATGTCCGATATGGAAAATGGAATAATGACTGCATGTTGTGGCTCAATTTTTCTTGTCCCGTTCCTCTCACGTGGGCGCACATGTCCATAACCACATTGGGTGTACAGCACACGATGTGCTTTTCAATCATACACTCACTCATCCTTTAAAGATAGTATCTAAAGGTCATATACTCAACCATTGTATGTTACCATAGGGATCTTCAATCTACACACCATTGCTTCTCCATTTTCACTTAATGCACGCACCCTTAACAAAGTTTAACAATGGGAATTGTATTCTCATAGCAATGTTGCAGCTATTTCACAATTATATGAAAGTATGTCCCCAGGATGGGAAACGAATTTGGTGCAAGAAAAAACAAAATAACACTATTAGAAAACAGGCCAAAATACACGGTTTTGAAAATCGTGTACCGTGTAGCACAATTGAAAATCGCGTAGAAATGGTGTTAAATCGTCTTAAATTGTGCCTTTATTGTATAAAAATGGGACCTGTGCAAAAATGTCCCATGAGCCCTCGAATACAATCAAATCTGAGGTGCTTCCATTTGTCTCTCCTGCCTACTGCCACATACTCATAAAGGGCCCCACCTTGCTCTCCATGGTGAGCAGCTAAGTCCTTTGGAGGTGATGAGAATGCAAGAGGCCTCGTAACCATCACAATTGACAAAACAACAAGGGGGTTGTCCATGCTCCCGTTGTTCTGTGGGCCACCCTTGCCCATGCTCTCTGTTGCAGACCTGTGCCCAAGAAGAGCTGAGTGGACTGACTTGGGTATAAATATCCTTTAGCCTAAAAATTAAATGGCCACAGATGAGCCCTGGTGGCATAGAGTGTAACCAGTCTGACCTGGTGTGACCCCAGGTTCAACTCCCATTGGTGGCAATTCTTAGGCTGCAAGAATTTCTTGCAAGGACCCCCCTATTCTCCTTACGTCCATTAAACTGCTGGGCGTAAAAATTTGAAATGTAACAATTTTCCCAAATGGAGCAAGTTGCAAATCAAGGCAAGGACATGTTAATCAGCTCTTCGCTCCGCACTCAGTAAGTGGCGAGTGTTGCTACTGCATTTTGGGGTTTTGGCCAGGCACTGAGTGAAGATTTTGTCACGTACACTTGAATGTCAAGCTCTCTGCATCAATCAGCAATTGGAATATCCACGTGGTGTGCACGAGGTTTTCCATTTTCTCTTTGAATCATTGCTGATCAAATGGAAGCAATATTCTCTCAGTATGATGATGGTTGAAGATGGATAGATACCACAGCAGCACTGTCATGATATGGACAGAGGGCTCTGAAAAGAAATTAATAGCCCCAATGTTGTTGATGTTTGCGCATGTATGCATTTGCATTGTGTACCCTTGGAATGTGTGTTCACACCCAACGGTATTCACATGGGGATATATGTGGCAGGGCAAGCGAAGGGCATGGGGAAACCATCAAAGCATCATTTGCCAACACACTGAATGGACAGTGGCATTCAATTTATATGGGTTCAGAATGGAGAAAATCCATTTGTTGTGGAAATGCCTTGTTCCAAGTCACTATCCTTTGAAGGCAAAGCAATGCTTGGTATGTTTTGGAGGCAATTGCCATCAACCTATTGACATAGGCATGGATTGTTCGTAGGGGAGTCTGCCGTCTCGATGTGGAATCCTTGCCCGTGAGAAGTGGTTCAATTGTTCAAGCTCTAGGAAAGGGAGTCCGAGCTGGATTGTATCCATTGACAGCCCATGATGTCTACTGGTTTGTCTGCTACAATGCTTTGGAGGTGAGGTCTGCATCACTCCACCGTTTTCATGGAGGACTTATCCGAATTGGCCATTGTGATGAATTGATTTGATTGGATTATTTGAAGCCTGTCAAGTCGAAAATAAAGTGTTCTTATGTAATAAAGTGTGTGTGTGTGTGTGTGTGTGTGTGTGTGTCGTAATAAGGTGTTCTTATGTGTTCTATATGTGTGTTCTTGTGCTCTATTGATTGTTGCTTGACAATAAATATATTATTTTGCAACATTGAAATTGTTCTTTTTGCAACAGTTCCCTCAATGTTCTTTAACGTCCATTGTGTCATCATACACATTGAAACAACTCTGCAACCAATGCAACAATTCAGGAAAACACGTAGCATTGCTTTGTTTCAGCTTGACAGGATCCTCTTCATGCCCAATGCTTGGCAATTACACTTTGCCATTTGTGAAGTCCATCATTGTCCACTCCCAAAAAAGTGTCCACCATCTTAGTTTGCCTTATGGTTAACGACTAGCAAGCAAAGTACTGAATGCACAGTGCATTCTACACACTTCATCTGAGATTCCTATTCAATCTGTAAGGCATGGGCAGTTGGGAGCAAAACAAGACTATTAGTGGCCATTGGGCCTTCTTAAATGGGGAAACTGCCTTCCAACATTGTAAATCTCTGCTGTGGCTGCTTGTTTGAAAACAAACCTGGTTTCCCCTAGAAAATATTCCTAGAATGCACAGATGCCTTGTGCCAATCCCAATTACAGCTTCTGGACCAATGGTGTGAGCTGACAGGGGCTAACAGCCAGGAACAATTTTTGCAATGAGTATGCCAACAGTGCCAAGTGGATTACCAGGGCCCACACATGTCTCCCTAATCAGAAACTCATTAGCTGCAGGAATGCCACTGCTGCTCACTGCTTTTCCAAATGTCTGTTTGTGGAGCATCACCGCAGGTTTCAAGTTGGCCAGTTTCAGTATCATTGTGATAGCGCCCAACAGCACCTGGGAGGCCCACCAATTTTCTGCTATCCCCTCCCCAATCCACAGAATGAAGTGAAACTGGTGTTAAGCATGTTGATTGGTGGTTGGTGATGGTCCCAGACGAAAACCAACTCATTTGTGTTCAAAACTCCAGCTATTTTGTGTAATCCTCACACGGCCACAGTGTCTTACAACAGAGAATGGTGGTTTTGTGCATGGCACCAGGGAGAACCACGATTATCTCCAGAAGAAAGAAAAAAGATGGCCATGTCTCTGGTGCGAGGATGGAGTGGTGGATGGAAGGAACTTGTAGAAGCCACTGATCCAGTTGATATTTCGCAAAACCAAGTGGGTGATAGGTAAGGAAGGTTGTTGCCTTGATTAGACCATGAATAGGATGCAGTGACCCAACATTGGCTTACTACATAGTCCCCCATGGCTGAGCTCTTTACCGACTGAGCTTAGGTATATTCACATTCTGGGTCTCGCAAGTACTAAAGTTTCATTTCACAACACGTTTACAAGAGTTACATTGCTGAAGCTTGATGGTAAGTAAGAGTGAAGACACTTTAGGAACAAATTTGCACAGCATTAGCAGCATCCTGGATTCATTAACAGGTCTTAAGTAACAAGCACAGTTCTGAGCTGGAGCTTTATTGACAACTTAATTTTTCCTGCAAAGTGAATGATAAGCTATGGTATGCTGCTGCACAATTGCATTTTATTCTCCCCCATATTGTAGGCATTCTGTGGAGTATTGAAGCTGCAATTGCTCTGACACCATACCTCAACTTTGAAGCCAAAAGTGTTTTCATCTCCTGGAATCCAATTTACAAGGAACATGTGTGCAATGCATAGCTGCAGCACATGCATATTAATTTTTATCTTTGTGGAGGGTGTGACGTTTGCAGGTGGAGAATCCCTGCCAGACTGAGCAACAAGATCAACAATCTGTCAACAGGTTTTAGGATGTTTAGCCAACATGATTTCATGTACTGACTATCCCATCATTGTCTCCATTACATCTAACTCCCAGAAGTGAAGAAGGTGCTATGTGATGAGCAGCACATCCTATATGGTTCAATGCTTGCATGGAGGGATGTTGCAATGGTCTGTGGCATCCTTGGTGCCTGGAATGGTCTGGTATTATGGAAGGGTATTCTATCCATATGTGATTGCAACTTGTGTCCCCTGGAAAAGCATCTGTGCTCAAATCTTTTTATTTATAGGATATCCGTCGTTGAGTTCTTGTATTTGACATCAAGATTTAAATGCATCCTTTACTACATGGTTGCTTCTCAACTGGAGCTTCACCCGATCCCACCTGCTGTCTTTTTATTGTGGGCGTTTGCAAGAGATCCATTTGCCATGGATTGTGGGCATTGCCGAAGACTCCTCTCCTGGTGAAATGGGGCAGACTATGGTTCATTCAGGAAATTAGCGCTGTGTTTCAATCTCAATACCATGTCGTCCATATCTGCAAAATACCCTGCCATGGAGGCATCAATGGATCTGCGACCTGAAAATTCTGGAGGAGGTATTTGAAACTCCAACAGGGTCTGTTGCACTGTTCTCACATGAAAATAGCCAATAATGTGAGGCAGAAGAAATAACAGTACTTCATATGTTCAAGTCTAGCACTGTCAGAATGGAATAAAAATGATGCGTGCTTGTGCAGGCCAGAGAACTAAGACAATGCAGCAAAAGACTCTTATGACATACTCTATGTGGATATTGTGGCCAGGTGGCAGTTTCCAGGCATGCCTGTGGGTAGGGGCCTCGTGACACTGGCAGGGGATGCCCTGCATCCAATGACTCCGAATATGGGACAAGGAGGGTGCGTGGCTCTGGAGGTGAGACATGACTGCATCTCACTGTAGAAACCATGCGGATTGTCAATTCATTGTTGTATTACAGTATTCTATGCTTGTACTCCTGGACTGCAGCTGGTACAATAGTGTTGAGTGCAGTGCATGTAGATTTGCTATTGGTTGCAACCATCTAATTTGCATCAATCTGATTGGTTTAATGCAAATTCACAATAATGTAGATTTTTAGAGTTTGGTACGGTTTGCAAAGGCAGTCGCTATCAAAATATCAGGTGCAAACATTTATTCGTTATTGAGTGCCAGTGGCTTTGTGGTGAAACCCTGCAGTTGATAATTAAAGATGTTGATGTAGGTTCAATGCACACAGCAAACGAAAAGCGACCACATACACCAGCTTTGAACATGGCGAATTCATGACACTTTGTGTATATTGTTCACTGTGATTGGGCTTGTTATTTACATTTACGTTTTTACGAGTACAAATGTGTAATAGAGAAACAGCCATTTTTACAGCCCTATTCACGAACATTTATAGCTCGCCCACATTTGCAGATTACATGATGATGTCCCAACGATCACCAATGATCAATCCTTCACTCTCCCCTGAACTGACAACACAGCGCACGTCTCTATCTCAGCAAGGGCAACAACGTGGCTGTGCAGAAGATCGTTTTGTGCAAATTTCAATGCATGTAGCTGCCACTCCCTGGATTCCTGAGTCTACATATTGTCTTCAGGTACACAGGACCAATTTTTATGCACTTTATGGCTATTTATGCATACACATGAAAACCATTTTATGTGGAAAAAGCCATAAATAGAAATGTGTTTATGCCATAAATACCAAGCCTGACTGTGATGGATTGCTTCTGCATCCCACTTCCTGTTTTCCTATATTGGGACAGGCACCCCCTCTTGGATTGTAAGGTCTTTGAATTCAATATCTTAAGGACTACCCATCCCAGAAACGGTGCCTGTCACCTGACTTTTTTCATGTGAGATTTGTTAACATACCTCTCATGCTTGCGTGAAATGCAATAGGAACATTGTGTCTCTCAAATGCCTCCACCTCTGCTGGTGTGGACCGATTTTCATAAATATGGGGTGTCCAAGTTTGGGGACCAGTGTATGTAGGACATGACCTGCCAAATTCACCAGAATGGGAGTTCCTGCTAATGTTGTGATGCAAGATGGGCGTTCCCCCTCTGCTAACGTGGGCGGAGGTTGGGTCTCTCCTCTCCAGGAGTCCACTACAACAATCAACAAATCTGCTTGCACAACGGCCTGAATTAAGGATTTGGGCAGCTATTTTGTTCTCAATTCCTACATTGCCAGTTGTCAGGAAAATTGTTTTCAACACCAACTGGATGTCGTTGCCGGGTCACACTCCCATGTGCCGCAGCTTTGCAGTCATATTTGGGCACTCTGTCTGGCATCATTCTAGCCATCCACCTTGTGAGACACGCAGCACTGGTACAACAATCCCACTAGCACAATCAAAAAGGGTGTCTATGGCTAGTTTACCATTGAAGATAGATTACCTTCGCTGTGATTCAGTGCATTGGGTTAATTCGTATGCTCCAACTATGCTTGCGGTGTTTTTCTACTGTAACGATTTGGTG
This sequence comes from Ostreobium quekettii, assembly GCA_905146915.1. Classification (NCBI taxonomy): domain Eukaryota; kingdom Viridiplantae; phylum Chlorophyta; class Ulvophyceae; order Bryopsidales; family Ostreobiaceae; genus Ostreobium; species Ostreobium quekettii. The sequence goes on from CAJHUC010001604.1 coordinate 39,241, forward strand.
AATCAATTTTGTACCAACACAAGTTGTTCACCTTTGCAATGCCAACTCGTCATTTGGCTAGGCAGCAGTGAACGAGGACTATGAACAGCCTGGGACCAATCACTGCAATATTGCGAAGTGCCTATGAGAACATTGTGAGCCTGTGCAATGGCCCCATTCGCCTTGAGTGTCTTGAATCCCAAGGCTTGTGGTGAGCAATTGGGAATGGAACCGAAACAAGAGCAACTGCTTGTGACTGTGAACGGCGTCCCACACATTGCCCATTAGGTGCATCACCAACAGATTGTCCTGGGGCTTGCTGCAATTGCTGCAGGACGCAGTGCAGCTGGGGAGAGTGCTTCAAAATGCAGGCAAGTTTGCAATTGGAACGTCTGAACTGGAGTCTCAGCTTCGAGAATATGAAAAGGAGCGGCTGAATCGTGTAATGCCTCTCACTGTGGAGTCCAACATTCGGGGATTCCTGCTCCAGCTTGATTCAGAACTGGTGGGTGAGGCTCCCCTTGCACCAGTGGACAAGCCTCAAAATCGGGCCCAACAATGGCATTGTCACAGGTTCTTATATTGCACTGCACCATTGTAATGTCTTTTCCCCAGTTTCATTAGAATTCTGGTATTGTAGTGTAGTTATAATCGTTTGAGCAATGATTTGGTTTCCCATAACACTATCAGTGCTGCCAACACAAGGAGTATTTTGAGGTATGCAAGGCCATTACAATTAGATCAAAGCATTACATGAAATTGCCATGTTGCAGGCAGTATTTGTCCCCCATTCTATCATTCCATTTAACTGAGTTGTGTTGCATGTATGTTGAACTTTGTAATGATTATCACAGCACCATCTCAGACTAAATTGAGCATCCTTATTGGAAATCATATGAATATCTTTTACATCTGGATTTGGAATTGGTGAGCGAATAATCCTTATCCTGGCAATTGTTTTGTCTCGTGCAAGTCAGGTCATTTGTATTTGAGATGTTCATTTGTGGATGAATCAAATACAGCAACAAGTCAAATTTTCCAGAACTTTGCAGCACTTGTTGGATGAAAATACTAGTTGTCTGCCTGCCTACAATGTGATAAATCCCAAAACAGCGACTTGAGGTGTTTGTAGTTCCAAAGACTGCGAATTGTGAACGATCTTGTTTCATCAAGTTGAAACACCTCGGCTGCACATTTGCAGGTCTGTAGAACGAGGAATTTCATCGTTTCCAACTTCTTTTCTCCAAAGGGTTTTCTGAAACACACAGCCTATGATTGTGGCGACTTGTAGCCCTAACTCATTGATACCACCAATTAGCCGATTGGTTCAACTCGCTTTGATGGTGTTGCCTAGGGATTTGCTACGTAGTTGGAAGGTGATGATTTCCAGTGATGGAGTGGACAAAACTTATCACATTGCATAGGAGATTGGTGGCAGCAATTTCTAGCGTAAGTTGTCAACCAATTCGATGGGGGTGTAGTGTCATTGATCCCCGCAAATGCATCGGGCATTGGTTTTGGTTTTGAGACTAGGGGAAATGGCAAGCAAAACATATTGGCAACTGGCAAAGGGAATGTGGCTGTCAATTAGGAGGGGTTGGCTAACCAATTACATCAGATGAATAGTATTCCACTTGCAAACAACAACAAAGACAATGAGCAAATGCTGGAGAGACATCATGGGTTCTTGTATAGTGCAATGGATAAATTTGAAGATTTGCAATCAAGATTTAGAATGATAATCCATACAATGAGGTGAGAAGTTCAATGTTGCGGCCCCGTCGGCAGCCACTGGTTTCCGGAGTCGTTGGGTCGCCCTGCCCTACAGCTCGGTTGATGGAGGTCAACCGGCCCTCTCGACCTTGGACGGTGGGCGTGTCCGGGGCAGTCGCTCCTGTGGTCATGCGATGGGCCCAATGCTCGACAAGGATCGATCCCCGGGGCCTACTATTGATGAGAGGTGGCGCCGCAGCGGTTTGGCGGTTCGCTGGCTCGCGGGAGGCCAAAGAGTGGGCCAAAGGATGTTACAAAGATTCAACGCATGCGCGCGCATATATCGCATGTGCGATGCCCGATCGCGGGTCCATCGCGGTCATATCAAGACAAGACAACACGAGTGCACGTCCAGGCATATTATCACCATCCACCGTTTAGCCGCGATCGACCAATTGTCCTCTAATTCCAAGCATCTAACACCCGACCCCCTGGTCCTAAGTATTGTAACTTCAAAAAGCCATATCCTTGTCATTTCCTAATGGAATCAAGCGTTTAAAAGCGCATTGGAACCAGAAAGCTCAAAATAACTCTCCCAAAAGGTCGATTTCACCAATTACATAGTTTCCACTCCAGAAGATGCCAATTTAGTCTAACCCCCAGCAGCTACGTCATATTCAGCGTGAAGCCTAGCAATTCATGATGGAACCTAAAAATGGTTTGGCTTTTTGGTTGACTGTGTTCATTGTGATGCTACTGTTGGATGATGGCATAAGGGTCAAAAGTCAAACGCTAACCTAGTACACCGATCGTTTGAGTTTACTTTCACAATACAATTGGCAAAATATAAGCACTGAATCAAACTTTCCAAGGAGTTGCATCAACAATTCTATGAAGTGACTTTTGTAAATTTACATAATCAAGATCAGGCTTGGTTTTTACGTTTAAGTTAACGTTTACATTTGTACTTTTATGTTTTTACGTGTAAAACTGTAAGTTGCAAAAGGGCTTATTTTTACGGCTATTCTTATGTTTTTACAACTCCCTGGGACACCCAGGTTATACGTTGAAAGTTGTGCACAATGATCAGTCCTCTGCCATCACCAGCACCCGCAACACAATGCCCACCTCGCCCTTGGCAAGGGTGATGATGGCGTTCAACAAAAACTCGTTTTTTGCTCCTTCCAGGGCGTCTGGCTGCCACTCTGCGGACTTTGTAAGTCTGTATGTATTGTCCTTATATACACCGGGCAACTTTTACATTGTATTTATATATTTATACGCATTTTTATGTGTAAAAACGTAAAAACTATTTTTATGCATAAAAATGTAAATATGATCAGCTTTTACGGCGTAAAAACCAAGCCTGATCAAGATGACACATATTTGCCTTCAATTTTTAACGTTATGGAAGCATATGGTGGAAGGGGGCAAAGAATCAAGGCAATAGGACCACAATTTGAACTAAGTGGTCCCAAATCAATCAGTTGTAGGCTTGCAAAAACCATGTGTCATCTTGATTTTGCAGATTGATGTGAGCTTCTTTGTTACAATGTTGATGTTGCACCTGGAGAAGTTTGGTGCAATGCTTCCATCTGGCCAATTACAATAGTAATGTTGACTCCAACGATGGAAATGATGGATTAATTTTTGGCTATTGAAACTTGTGCCAGAATCCAACAACAATGTTACAATGAACATACTCAGCCTGAAAGCAAATTTTGCATTACTAGGCTTTGAACTAAGCTTCTTGCCCCACTATGTTCAGCATCTTTCCTAATATTGATTGTGGAACTTCAAATTCGTTTGGCTACTTTATACAAAACTCATCTCTCTTTTGCATTCGCTCATTTGTTAAGTGCTCATTGCAAACTGAATACCATTCAACTAATTCAGTTGCTTAGCAAGTTCCTCCTGAGCAATTGTCGCATTTTCTTTATTGTCTACTACCATTTCCTGCAAAACATTTCTCATGGCCTTAGAACCATCACAGATGCCTAGTGCATTGGTACCATACCAATCCATAATGGATCAATAGCATTGCACCCTCATCAACTTAGTCAGCAATTTTTGTGCTCCTTGATGTCTCTAGTGTATGTGTTGTAAGTTGTTGTGCTACAACATGTTGGGGTCTTCATTTGGAAACATGTGTAGAAAGTCGCTGACACCAATCTCCTCTGCATGCCCTTCTAGATTCCATCAGTTAAGATGCATGTTTATAGAGCTCTATGATTCCTAATTTGCCCTGGGACAGAATTGGTTGATTTCATGCATCCTAGCCATCCCAAATATTTTCCTTGTTGTTTGAATCCTGATTTTGTTTGCGGGGAGGACTTGCGCCAGCCGATCTTGCCCCTTTTTGGTCTAACCCAAACATATTATGGCGCCTCACTGTTGGAGCCTTCCACAAGCTGCGTTTTGCATCTTTGGAAGTGCTGCCACTTGTTGTGCACTTGATGTTTTGTACATTGTGTTCCTGTCTTGCCTTCCTTGCCACCAACTGTTTGATCATCCCACTATTGTGACTATCCATTGGTCTCAGTACTTCAACAAGCAACAGAAGCCATCACTAACCCAATGTGATTTTGTAATGATGTTGCCACTGTTGGCACCCCAGGAGGAGTTAAGAGGATATGTTGCTATGGGGGATGGCGATCACCTCAGACACCCAAAGCCACATGTTCCGCCTCTTGTGCCATGGTAGGGGGCCAGAATCGACAATTCAAGCTTCTTGTGCCAAGGCACAAGATGGCAGAATCGGTGATTCCCACTTTTGTGCCGATCAGTGCACGTTTGATTTCCACTCATTAACAATATTGCACTCATATACTTTCCCAAGAATCACCATGGCACAGAACACAAATCTTTCCCTTTGGTTACAAATTGTGTTATGATTGGTAAGGGGTCCCCTGACGCCCCAGCCGTCAGCACATAGCCCGTTTACAAAAATTGGCCAAAATGGGCACTACTCCAAATCTGGCCCAACAACAAGCGCGATCATGATCTTTTTACCACCACCCTAACATTGAGACCTAAACGCTTTGCACTTATGTTGTCAGCTCGATGGTCTCTTGCCCCTAGAATGGAATTGACAATGTGGAGGGGTTGATCCATCGTTGCAAAGGGGAGAAATGATGTAAGCATGTGGGCAAGTCATCACACATGGTTATCAAAATGTACCAAGCTCCGATTAGACTACTCTGCATCAGGGAGGTGGCCAACACATCTCATCGTTCCTATGTTGATCAGCTTCTTGTCCCCTTGCTTGGCAGTGCCCTGCCAAGGTTACCTAGGACGAAAGGGCAAAAATAGACGTCTTCGGAACCATGCTGAAATGTCATGAAAATTGTCCAATATGCCATAGTTCGTCGTGTCTCCCTCCTTTAATACATTCCCGATTGGTACCAAAATATGGTGCACGAATTGCACAATTTCCTGTACATGATCGAAAGTTGAGTACATTTAGAATATTCCAACTTGCTTTCCAAGTGTATGACCTGTAATTGTCCATTATTCAAGATGTATGAAGTAAATTGGCTTTAAAGTGCTCTATTCAAAGTGCTCTGTTCAACCACAACTGCCGACCACAGCTGTTGTTCAAGAGTGTAGGCATAAACTGCACGTGCACACAATGAAGTGGTCACAGAGTGCGCCACCGGGATGCAATGATTTTGGAAGCGCAAAATATTCAGGGTCATTCGTTGAAGGCTCAACTAGAATCATATAGGTCTCTCGGTATGGCTCCAAAGAAAAGCAATCCAAACATAGGTTCGCGCATTCTGTACATTCTTTTGTATGTTCCGTATGCACAGACAAGTATCTTGCACTCTGTCATCAATCTACGCTACCAACTCTTGGCCGCTGCAAACAATGGCAGTTTTAAGGAAGACACTATGTACATTTTGGTGCGCTTATCGTCAAATTGACGTGGTGTGGTGTGGGTGGGGTGGAGGCGTGGGCGGCAGACCTGTGACGTTAGGAGATTATGTAATTGCCACAAAATCGACGTGAGGCAAGAAGGTGCCCAAAAAGGCCACTGATAAGCAACAAGAAACCCGCGACTTGCTGTTAAACCTCTTGCAAGTGCTTGATCGCCAAAGATGGCCTTGGAATGGCTGAGAATGGATCAATTCGCAGCCATTGAGGCTGCCCGCAAAGCCTACAGTGGAATGTAGAATTCCAGTTTGAAACCCATTGAAATCCGCACAAATTTGATTGTTTTTGTTCCTCGAAACCACTTGAAAGTTGTAGACCATTTTGTCAGGTAATCTTGCTGAGTCATCTTTGCGTCAACACAAGCACTGATGCCAAGGAAGGGGAGAGAGGGGGGCGAGGGGTCTCTGAGCTCAGCTTCAAATTGATGCTAAGCGTACCGAAATCGACATAGCGTGTTCCCTTACCATTTCACCCCACTTTCACCTCCAAAGCAGACTCACCTCACAACCATTCCCTTTGCTTTTTCATTAGCATGCAGGGGGCTTAGCAGCCAGGGCCATTGCCCCCACGGCCGGATTCTCATACAGAAACTAGAAAGTGGGCCACAAAACAACGCCGGTCAATCCCACCGTGCCAGTGGCCTCCCACGACCCCCTCTTGTCATGGCAGACTTGGGTGGATAAATTCCCAAACAAAACAATGTTGCACTGTTGCAAAACGCAGCTCCAATGCCGTGGAAAGTGGCAATCTCCAGGTGCCCCTTCTGGCGGCGACCACAACCCCTCTGATGTGGGCTACCAACGTCAGCCCCATCCCAGCGCGCCACATGAAGCCCAAAACGTGGATATCCTGTTCTTTTCCTCAAAATCGACGAAGATAGTTACTCTCGCAAGCATCGGCGAGGCACATTGTGGTGACGGTGGACCCCATCATGAGGCAGTACGAGCACCCCGGGCCCACCCCCTCCTTCCTTATGCTCATGCAGAGTGACGAGCAATTGCAAGGCCCAAAGCAGCGCCTCCGAACTGCCCCAGAAGCATCACATTGTCCGCTAGGACCCCAGCAGTGGCTTCCCAGCCCAAACATCGCCCAACCAGCTCAGCCCTGCCCAGCATCTAATCTTGAATGGATGTCGCCTTCTTGACCTGCCGAGGTTCAAATCGCCTAGCCAGAACCGCTTCAGCGTCTAGCTCCACTCCAGTCCACGCCATGCCACATTCCCAAACGTGTCTGTGCGCCTGGTTTACAACAGGAATGTCCAAGGTGGCTCCAACCATCTCGGCGCCCTGCAGAGCTGTCAAGTCCCCATGCCAACCTTCGATACCATCTTCATGTTGTTGCACCCCGCATCGCTAACCAAACCGTCGTGGACCATCGCTGAGCCAATCATGGCCACCACAGCCGATAGTGCAGATACCACAGCGGTCTGCACCTCGTCCGACTTGCTGAACAGGCCTGCATATATACATAGCATAGCATAGCAAGGTCGCCGGGCCCAGCTTGTTGCTGCGGTTCAGACGCCTCACTCTGAAGGACCTGGCCCACTGGTGGCGATTGCGCCTTAGGTTCAGGTTATGGCCTTCCATGGCGCTCCGCCCTGTTGCAAACAAATAGGATGCAGGTCGCAGGTCGTAGCTCTTCACTGGCCATGCGGAAAGACATTTGATATGATTCCCTTACAGTACACATTACAAAACGCATATATGAAAATCTGTCCAGCATACACGGTGGGTGTGGGGCACTTGACACCCGCTGGTTTGTGTCCCAGTCCTGGAGAATTAGAAGCATCTCTAGCAGCCTCCGGTGCTCCTCACACACAAGTGGCAAGCAAAATAGACGTCTTTGGGGGAGCAGACCTGGATGGGCTGTCACAAAGGAGATGGTCGCCAGCTGTAGAATGAAACACGCGAAGCACAAAGCGATGGAAGGTGCAAAGCAATGATGCGACAGTGGGCCGCAATGACGTCGGTCACCTGTCATGTAGCATCTTCTAACATGATTCGTCGTCGCAATTGCCTTGACAAAGCATTGTTCGGCTGAGGAGGACATCTGAGCTTCTGAAGCGACCCGCACTGAGACAGCCCCCGATTCCCTATTTGCCACTGAGGACATCATCATGCAAGTCACTGGTATCCCATCAGCTACTTCTGCATGCGCTTGAAGTTTTGATCCTCTTGCATCAGTTATTCGGTCCAGGTATGAGGCTGAACTGGCGCCCTCTTCAGCCGATGGTGTGCCAGCTTCACACCGAGCAGCCCGGAGAATGCCGCCTTTGCTTGGCCACATAACGTGCGTTTTTGCGTCCAAATCATCCCCTAACTTGTTTGCTGCCCCTAGCACATTGCCACCCCCTGTGCCTGTACCTTTTCCGTTGTTGGAGTATCCTACTTGTTGTGCGTCACCACCCGGGGCCAGCCTCCCGGCCATTGCCAACTTGAACTTTCTCTCATCGTGAATAACTCAATGATCAATCGTTTTCCAACACACTCTTTCTCACAGTCACAGAGATGCGCTGTTGTGGCTGCATTGTCATTGATACAATGCCCAGCAACGCTTCGGCAAATGCCCATATTTCAATATTGACAACCATTGATCCGCTTGCCACAGTTGTGTCAATGCCGATGATCTGGCTTTGCTGCAGCAATATTCAGGGGTGCATCAATGATACTGTACACACGAAGCTGCATCGGTTTCCAACGAAATTGCAAACGAATACTGCCAACATTATCAACATTGTCTCCTGCACACGTGGTCCTCATCTACAGGCCATTTCGTCAGTGTAAAGATGTGACATACATGTGACGACTTCACATCCACCTTAGGTCCGTGAAGCGTGGCAGGGGCGTGGTCGTGATGCCATGGCCAGTTTCTCTTGAGGATTTGAATTCATGACCTTCTGCACCCCGGGTACCCTGGCGTGTACCCTTGGTTGCCACACGAGCGATATCTGCGAGTGCGATACACCTTTTCCATTTTCGCCAGAAAATTCTGCTGAAATGAATGATTTGATGGACGAAAATTCATCTGTCGCATTTTGTGAACGCGATCAGCGACCATTGAAGACTTGAAACGGACATATCAGCATTGCCTTGTGGTAGACAACTCCGATCGCGTTTGATGGTCACCACGGCAACGGTTGCTGTGGTAGGAGCCACGCGCCGGTTGGGTAGCCGCTTCGGCGGATCCAGCAAACGTGAACCCCAACCGCGGCTTGCAGGTGTGAGAATCGCAGCTGGGATTTCGTGGGGACGCAATCCGGCCACAAGTGAAAGACTCTCCCGGATGTCGGTAGCCGCTGGGAGGGGATGCGGGCTCAAGCCGGTCCTACTGCTCTTGTCGTCGGGCCTTGCGCCGTTACCTAACCCACCCATAGGTGATGACGCCACCCATCAGGGTCATGACATGGGCCAATTCACAGCGACCCGATGCTTCCGAGCCGCGGGGATGATGTGGATTTTCGCGGCGCGGGGCGCTCCAAGGTGTCCGGGGTCACACTAAGTCAGAAGTGTGTCCCGGTTCCCATGGATAAGGCGCGGGGAAACTGTGGGGCGCTGTGCACGCCAGGCGCCCATTGCCCTCTCCTACTGGTCCTGTGGCGGCGCGGAACGTGTCCAGAGCCTCTACCAGTCCGTTTGGGCCAAGGCGCGCCCGACGCCAACCAGGCCTTGGCACCCGCTGCAATCGGCGCGGGAAAGTCCCCTCGTTGACTTCCTCGTCGTCGTGCAAGGACAGTGACGTGCCAACCGGCTTCGAAGCCGACTCCACCGTGGCCGCGTGGATCGCGACGAGCGCAGCGCGGGACAGCACGGAGTCTGCCGGGGGCGTCGAGAATCGCAGGTGGGCAACACTCTGATTGCGCCCGGGAAGCGCAAGGGGCAAGGTCCACGGAGAAGGGAGGGTAATCTGCCGAGTGCGGCGGGCGCTCGCTGATTTCGGGTGCTGACGATACCGTGCGCCCACCGGCCCGCAAGAGGCGACACCGAAACGTTTTCGGTCTTGAGGCTGCCTGCGGGTGCCAGGGACGGACGCTGACGCGCGCCAGCTGGTTCTTGAGCAGGCGCGCTGTGATTGTGACTTGGAGGAATAGAGGGGGGCGAGCGTTTCGCGGTGGGGGTGGGGTGGGGGGGTGGGGATTGGGGGTGTGGTTAAGAATCGCGGCGGAAAATGGTCCGAGCGTGCTGCCGCAACGTAAGGTGATCTTGATCTGGTGGGACAGGGCGGCGCTTCACGACGTGGAGGATTGCTGGAGCATGGAGCAAGAAGGCCAAGCTCCCGCAGCTGCCGCATTGATTCAAGGCGCCAAGGAGGCGAGGGGCATTCGGAGGACCGCACACTGGACCGTGCTGGCTGGAGCTGCAGCAGCCTCGCGTGCGACGAGGGATTTCGTTTTCGTTGGGAAATCCAGGTTGCTGGCCTCAACGACGCAAGTGTACAGGTCGACGGTGGGCATTATGTTCTGTGGGAGGAATGAGCAGCCTTCGAGTCCTGCAAGCGGGCTGATTGCTGACCCGACACCGCGCCTGGGGATTGAAGTGCGCAAGACGGAGTCTCGATCGGCCACACATGGGGCAGTGGCGCAACCTGCAGCCGCACTGTTGTGGACCCAGCAGACGGTTTTACGGAAGGCCAACGCGAAGAGCGCTGTGCAGGGAGCAGCGCAGCCTCGACTGGCTATAGGAATGCCGTTCCGCGAGCAACACACAAAAGCGTGGACTCGACGAAAAACGGAGGATCTACGGGCATCCACCAGAAAAGAATGTGACCAAGGCCAACATCTGGTGGAGGAACCAGCGGAGGAGCAGGCGATCCGCGACTTGCAGGCAAACGAGTCCTCTGTGCGGAAGCCAGGCGAGGACCCTAAATGCAAGCGAAAGATTCAGAGGAGACAAGTGAGCCACTTGGAAAGCATCATGGCAACCATTTGTTTCTTTGCTTTGCTGTGCGTGGGAGGGACAATGGCCCAGATGGAGGAGGATGAAGACGCTGAGGACAGCTGCCCCATCTCTGATGGTTTGCTCGCAGGCCTACTCATTGGCGGATTCTGCATGTCTTACTGGATAGGATGGACACTCAGCTCAATGAACAAGAGCAGATGGACTTATAAGTGGGCTGTGAGCGAACAGTTACTGATCTTGATGACGTTTCTTCTGTCGATTGCAGTGGCACTGGCCGCACCTTTTGTGAAGGAAAGCTGCACTGGAGGAAGGGACTACACAGCACTGGTGCTTGGTATTTTTGACTTGTTTCCAAGAGTCATATCACATGCAGGGAAGATGCTGAAAATGTGGCATGGGAAGCATGTACTGTCGATGGTGCATGGTGCTTTAAACAGATATCTCCCGCTTCACCCCGAAGAGCTGGAGGAAATGGTTGATGGTGAAGATATGGTACGTCAAGTAGACAGGCATCAAAGCAAGAAATTCGCAAATGAAAGAGGTGAAGTGTTAAGAACATGGGATGTGACAAAGTTCCAGGACCTGAGGCTGACACGGTGGGGCGTTGAACCTAACTGGAACAAAAAGAAGGTTATTGTGAGCATAGCAGCGCTGCTTGAGAACACATTGCACTACACAGATTTACTTGATGGTACTGTGGATCGATGGATGAGCGAAACTGGAAATGACATGTACGAAAAATTTCTTTGCACGCTGGCTGTGAGCCTTTTGCACATCAAAGAGAAATTGTTTGGAAGAACAGCTAAATCGAGCAGAAGGTGGAACGAGTTTTTTGAAAAGAGTGGAAAGAAAGACAGCACAGCAGGCGAAGGGAACAGGGTAGAGAACATTACGAAGAGAATGGTGACATACAGCATCAGTTGGCTATCGAGAATCAAAGAAATGAACGAGTTCAAGCAAATTGTTGATATGGATGGACGGACATCTTTGGGTGAACAATCATCATTAATGCTCCTTGGTGACTGCGTGCCAATGATGAGATTCATGATGAACATAATTTCTGTGCATACTTTTGCAAGTGAACAGAAACTCCAGGAAGGAAAGCGGACGAAAGAATTATCCGTCAGGGAAGCTGTAAGAGCAGCTGCACTACAGGCTGCAAAAGTCTGCAAAAAACGCCACCTTGATGGAAATGGCGCGGTGAAGAGTTTTCTTGACAATGCAGTTTGCGTTACCGAACTCGCACACAGATGGATCGTCGCAATCCGGCTTTGTGTACTAGCGCAAGAAGAGATTCGTGTACGAATGCAAAAAGAGATTCGTGTAGAAATGCAAAAAGAGATTCGTGTGCGAATGCAAGAAGAGACTCGGCAAAAGAACATGCGTGAAGAATCTGTCCGCTTGGTAGCCTGCCTGATAAGATGCGGGCTCCAGATCTTCAACGATGATGTCGGCTACCCAGAGGCCATTGGCAAAATTCACGAAGACACTGTGAAGGAGTTGGCTTCCAGTGCGATTGCAGCAATTGAACTGTACGAGACGTGAAAAGGAAGTACGTGTGTTTGGCCAGTTTTTGAGCAGCAGAGACTTTGTTGTGCAATCGATTGTGATCAACCTGACGGAGGCGCCGGAGGACCTTCCAATCGGACATGCAGTCCCTTTCACCAGCTCGAGGATGGCAATTTTGTTGAAAGAGTTTTGGGGTGTGCTGCGGCACGTCAATGAACTGGGGCACTGTCATCACAGAACACGGATTTTGGACGCTTTGCCAATCGCAGTTATCCCTGATGTTGAGGCTGGGCGCCTTCGCATCTGATGCTCATGTGCGAAATGCAGATGCGGTGAGGCTGGCAAGTCTTGGAAACATTGGCTCAAGAGACATGTTTTTTTGACACTGCAAGACTTGTGGCTCGACTTTTGGCTGTTAATTTCTCCAGAACTTCCATGATTGCTGGTGCAATGGATACAGGTGAGGTCGCTGTTGATCAACAGGCGGCAGGATCTAGAATCTGGGCTTTACACATCTGTATTGGTTGCAACATTTTTGCAAGCATAGTGTAGCCCTGAACTTGTTGGTCCTCCAGCTGCTCATGGTCGCCACATCTTTTGTGTTTCCTATGGTCATCGGTTCTGCAGTCCTAGCAACATACACCAAATTCTTCAGGTTTGGGAGTGGGTTCGTATCAATGTCTATGACGGAACTCCGACCAATACGCATTAACGACCTCTTGCACGCTATGTAGGCCCTTTCCAGCTCATACCTCACCAAATGACACGACATAATTAAACGGTTCCATAAATTTCCACACAACGTCACGCCATGCTCGGCTCGGACGCGCGTCTACGCAATCGCGCGATTGCATTGCGCCAATGAGTGACGTCATGCGGTCAACTGCAATAGAGGCAAAACTACCTTCAACACTAGCGAGACCTGGAATGTATACAACTCCCATTAGCAAGGTGTTTTTTTCTGCCGGGTGGTGAAGTTGGGGAGTGCCGTTGCACCCCTGCCCCTACACCGTATATCTGGGTTCTGCCGCTGCACCCGATATTAAAACGCAAAAAACGTCGAACGGGCAGACTATGCATTTCCAAAATATGCTACTCTGGCATGCTCAATAAGTCTTTATGAGAACATGGGACCACATTCATTGTGACGATTGTTCGATTTGCCTGTTTCCAGCTACAGCCTTCAGCATCATAGATACATAACCTCTCCAGTTCTTTCAGAATTCGCACAATTGCAACTGACGATTAATTCCGAATCAAAATTGCAAATTCCGCATCCAGTTTACCCTGTTGGCCGCTGTTGCTTGGGGCGTCCTTCCCTCAGGATTTGCGGAAGTTCTGCGAAGCGTTCCCAAGTCATTTCGTGCTGAGATTACCGCGCGTCGTGTATCTTCGAGTGCAATCTTGAAGCAGGTGATACTGGAAAATTGGCCCCACTCTTTGATAATGTTTGCTTTCGGTATTCCAAGTCGTCACGTTCAAACAACTTGCTGAATTTTTTCCTCGCTTGCGGCTGATTTCTTGGTGCAAAAGCTCATCCATGCTGTTGGCAGTACGCTGTGATTGCGCGTCCCTCTCCAAGGTAGTGAAAGTGCGCCATGCATCACGGAAATCGAGAACTAGCTGCTGCCGCGCTCATAGGGTTGGCGCCTTGACAGGATCCATCCCTTTGCATACACACAACCACTGTGCAGCTAGCCCTGAGAAAGCGTCCCAATCCCAGCTCGCTTACGCCACAGGACTATATTGACTGTGCTCAACTGACGAGTTCCCGTGCGTCGATTTCCCAGCAGGCACTGAGACACTTGAGCCAAATTGCTCTGCAGTTGTCCCAAATTACCCACTTGGCAGCTGTTGTTCGCCACGTGCTCACTGCTGATCAGATTAGAGATGTCACCGATCGATGCCTTGCGCATGCCATGGGCCCATGCCCTGTTTGATCGAATGGGTAATGTTCGAGTCGCCAATATATATGATATGAAATTCATGCCAAGTTGGCTACCCGTGAGCATCAAAAGGAGACTAGGGAGTGGCGAAAAGCCACAAAAGTATAAAAAAGGGATTAGTCTCCTCCGAATGGACGAGCTGCAGCATAGAAGGAGAATACGGAGACTACAATATAGCTGCATGAATGCGGCGAGGCTTATGAATATCTCGACGTGCGCCCGAATTTGCCAAGATACGGGACACGATACCACCGCCAGGAGGTCCTGCATGCCAGGAAGTGAGGTGGCGCTCTGGGCTCGGCGCGCACCCCTCTGGACGCACGCGCTTGGCTTGTGAAGCTGCATCCTCACTCGGAAAAGACAACACAGCACTACCAGAAAGATGGATTTGCACCGATCAGCCGCAGCGATGTGCGTCGATTGGCTCGCTCCGGCCACCGGGATCGTGGGGATGCGAGTACTGATGTCAATCGGTGGGGAAAGCGATGGCAGCCATCCGTGCCGGGTCTTCGCCGTTGGGTCTACGGGCCGAGTGGAGGCCGTGATTGCTGCTCAGGATTGCGGCTTGCGGAACGTGCAAACGGCGAGAGGCACCAGCGCTGGTGGTGGCGCAACGGAACAGGTGACAGGCTCCATGGAGGGCTGATGATATGCTGCCACCGGATGACTCATATTGGCGGGCAGGGCAGCCACCATAGGCTTCCAGTGGAAAGCAGCAGGGCAGAGATTGCACTTTCCAAACGCCTTCCCAGATGGGAGAGTTTTGCATACGTGGGCCAAGCTTATCGTCAAATGTGGTCAACTACAGAGGTGCCGGTGTGCTCTGCAACAAATCTACGGCATCTACAAGACTATGTACGCAATTGATGACTACGCTGCCAATTTTCAAGAAAATATGATGAATCAGTGCGATTAATGTCATCGTGCAACGCGAAGTTTGTGGCAACGCTGTCAGCCTATGCTGAAGCCATCGGTAAACCAGAGCTTTGCCACCCTGGTCCAACCTGATTGAGGAAGCACCAAGATCACTGTTGGAAGCAGGTCTGGCTTTTTCGGGATAACCGTGTACGAAAACGGCAAACCTGACGTGGATTTTCTGGGTGATCCATGACCAATTAGTTCGAAGCGAGTCACGCGGATCACTAGGAAAAAAGGGCCAAATAACACGTGTTCAAACGTGTACAAAATTTACTAGTTTGTGTTATTAATAACGCATGCTAAAAACACGGAAATACTTCCGTGTTTTTAGCAAGCGGAACACTGTGGAAATGCATCTACACGTGTTCGCAAAAGTGCTATTGGGTCCCTTTTTTCTAGCGGATGTGGGATGTGTCATTTCTATTCAATTTTTCTGTCACATGTAAATGTAGCCCTGTGTTTTTGTGAGGCTTCCCAGCCAAATGGGGATGCAACCTGCTGCGCACATAATATCACGAATCTGATCATGAAAATCTATAACTATGAAAAGAGTTTTGCTGCTTATGCGCTGGGTCAGTGTGTCATGGCACAATTAAACGACTGATCAGTCGTTTAATTCAATCAAGAAAGATCATTGGGCTGATTTGTCACAGCGTTGTTTTGTGGCAGTACATTGCAGTGCGGGAAAAGGGCAGCCGCAGGTGTGAACGAGTACTCTTGCGAACATTTCAGGTGGCGGCACAGCTTTGATTGTGGTGCTGCGCGTGTGCTGCAAATACGGTGAACGAGTGAAGCGATGGCCACCTGATCAGATATCGCTCATGAGTGATGCAAGGGGGTTATGTGAGGATTAGAAGAGCATGTTGTAAGGTTTGCGGGAGCACGTTCAAATGTGATATGAATAGTAGAGTATGAGGCGCAAGGAGAGTGAAAATGATGTGAACTGCCATGTTTGGACTTGGACAGACAGAAACTGCCAAAAATTTGATTGTACTGCCGCTTTTGATGCGGCTAGATTGTGTTGGGGGTGGCTGCCGCGTTGTGTGCAGGTCCCATTCTGCTGTGCTCTGTGCTGGAGGGTGCTGAACTGAAGCGCTATGTTGACGTTCTTCGCAGGTGTGACTTGTGTACACAGGCCGTAGCGCGCAGCTCACCAGAACGGCTTCAAGGTCAAGAGTTTGAGGTCTCCATAGCACGGATTTCGGCAGATCGCGCCCGCTGCAATCTCCCCTTTGGAGTTCATAGTTTTCTGAGCGATTATGTGAGAATCGAAGCGGCTTTCCGCGTGTTACTCACCCAAGGCCCGAAAATCTGGGTGAGCCTGGATGTGCAAGGCCCGGAGACCTGTTTGAGCCGGGTGTCCCGGGGCGGAATGGCAGGCGACGTGCTTAAAAAGGAGTATTATGGCTCCAGATTCGTCTCCTTCGACGCAAATCCAAATGAGCCGGAAGGTGGGAACGGCGAAGGCTTGGCGCTTTTTGGATTTTCGTCAGGGCGGTTGCCATGTTCGACGTTCGCCTTTAGTTTGAGCTCGTCGAGGAAATCGATGATTTCTTGGATCGCGCCGCTATCGCTGTCAGAAAGCGCCATTTTGGCGATGCCAGTTGTGTTGATATTTGACCTTCAGTGGCGGCATCACAGCGATTGCGATAACATCAAACTGATTGCGGAGACATCAGTTGGTGTCAAATGGCATCACCGCCGGCATCTGATGCCAGCGAATGCTTCGCAGATATAGTGTTTCATATTGGTGTATATAGCTAAATGCACGTGTGTAGCTCCATATAGTATGTGACATACGCATGACGTGCTATAGTGCGCCACGAGCTAATCATTTTTGGCACAGAATCCGCACACATTTAGTCCCCAGAGCCCATCAAAAGTAAGTTGAGTTCCTACTGAGGCGAAACAGTGGCGGCTTGCTGTGCGCTCCAACTCCAGAACTGAAGGAAAGAAGTGTGCATCCATGAAAAAACCTGCAACGCGGATTCCCAGGACCATGTGTCGAGCCAGGAGGCTGGCATATACTTTCAAGCCCCCTGCCGCCTTCTCCATCATGCCAAGGCGCTGGGGGTTTCGGCTCGATTTGTCAGCCCCCAGTCTTTGTGAGCATTACCGGATGCAAGGAAAACTGCGGCAGAGGACCTAGATCCCAGTTTCAGATCCCACGTGTGATTAACAACCAGATCGGATAGACTGAACGTGCTTCCAGGCGCGCCACTGTCCGCCACTCCACAAGCATGTTCGATACACTTCATTCCGGACGTGAAGATCGTGAAAATCACGATTTAGGTGTTAGCTTCCTTAGAGCATCTCTATCGGTGGGTTTGTCCCTGCGGTCGTATTCGGCTACTTGAATCCCGGTGCACGTGAGAAAATAATCATTAGAGCATCTTTATCGGTGGGCGCTATTGTCCCGGAGATGTGTTCGGCTATTCGAATAGCACCACATGTCAAAAATTCATCATTAACGGTTGGGGAGCAATAGCACCCCAATAGCACCACCGATGCTATTTGGTGCCGAGCGGTGCTATTCTGGACCCGAATGGCAACGCTTGAGGCCAAATAGCACCCCAGAATAGCACCCGGTGCTACTCGTGCAGAACACTATAGTAGTGCCATGATGCCATTCGGCATAGAAGTAGCACCCACTATTGCGAATGCACGTAGCGGAGCAATAGCACTGGTGCTATTCAGCAAGTGCTGCTTTATTAAAATGGAACGGCGGCCAACGAGAACCGTTCTTGGATAGCTCCGCCAGTGCAATAGCACCGACCGATAAAGACCCTCTTAACAGTTGGGGAGCGGCAGCAGCCCAATAGCACCGCCGATAGCACCAATAGCCCAATAGCCCGATATCCCAATAGCCCAATAGCCCAATAGCCCGATATCCCAATAGCCCAATAGCCCAATAGCACCGCTATTCGGCATCGAGCGGTGCTATTATCGGCCCGAATAGCACCGCGCGAGGCCAAATAGCACACTGGAATAGCACCAGATACTATCCGCACAGAAAAAGTGCAGTGTTGCCATGATACTTTTCGGCGTAGCAATAGCGCCCACCATTACGGATGCGTACAAGGGAGCAATAGCACCGGTGGTATTCGGCAAATGGCTCCTTAGGAGGGTTGCACAGTACCCAATACTGGCTCATTAATGAGAACCGCTCCTGGGTAGCTCCGCCGGTGCAATAGCACCGACCGATAAAGATGGTCTTAGAGTCCCCTTACGTTTCATGAAGGGTAAGAGCATCTTTATTGGTGGGTGCTATCGCATGAAGCTAACACTAGGAAAAAAGGGCCAACTAACACTTTTGCGAACACTCACAAAACACATTTCATCAACGTTCTGCACGCTAAGAACACAATAATAACACAAAGCCGTAAACTTTGTACACCTTTGAACACGTGTTATTTGCCCTTTTTCTTCCTAGTGTAATGATCATTATCTTCATGAACCCTCTGCAGATTTCGGTAGTTGGAAATTACAATCGAATTATAGTCTGGCGAAATTCCCACTCAATGGAGATCGCCCCGATACCTGTGGTGTCGGGAGCGTGCTGCATATTTATATGCCATCACGCAGCTACAAAATAAGCCACATGTGAGCAGGGGAATAGGTTGATATTTGCATCTTGGATTGCGCTCCATGCGACATAGTCAGAGAAGCATGAGCGTGCACACGAAACCGCAACACCATATATTGCACCTAGAAATTTTGACCAGAAGCTTCTGAATTGTGAGCACCAACCGGAATGGATACAAAAGGAAGCGCTGGATATGGCCTGGTCCTATTAGCAACATCCCCTCAAGACGAGACTCGCCGGTCAATTGCGTGTGCGATTCTTCAGAGTTCCTCCAAACAATTCAAGTTGCTTGGGCGAAGTGGAGCTGTTGCCAAGAACTCGCAGCTGCCCGTCTTTTCAGCATGAGATTGTTTGGTCGACCTTATGTTAAAGCCTTTCAAAGGCCTTACTGAGTAGCCGAAATTAGGCTCCTCAGGCGGGAAGGGGTAAGTCCGCCACCCAAATTTCTGCCAACCGTATCCACAGTTCTTGAGCCATTCTTGCATTTCCCAATCCCCGCAAGCGGATCATTGGCTCCGACACCACTTGTGTGAGGGCGCGGTTATACCACCCTCTCCATCCCCTCGCGGTGGCCAATATGGCCAAGGACGGAGGGCAATTGGCAAGTTGAACTTGCCAGTTGCCACCCATCCATGACTCCGAGCCCAACAAATTCATTGACACAAATTCTCATCTGTCGTATTGTGAATTGTTACATTGATGACTCCAACATGGCCACTTTTCAGCCGCTCGCTTACGTTGCAAGTCAGAATAGTCTGAGTTGCTTCAAGACTGAATCAGACTCAGTGAGTCCAAACCCACAATGCGATTACTGCAGCAACCTTTATGTTTTCCAAACACTTTTTCCCGCTCTTCTTGAATATTATTCCTCTACTGAATTGCTGTGATGTGCGAATTGGTGAAATTCTCGCCCATCACTTTGCCGTCTGGAGTGAATGACGCAACTTTTTGAAAGATCACATTTGTTCACAACTTCTCATTTTCCCTAGAAAATTTATACCATATTACTTATTATGCTGTAAGAACATAGTAGAGGACGATGAGATACATTCATGTGGGAGTGCTTTGAAGCCGGACAACCCAGGTCCAGAAGTTTGCTTCCTCCCAATCCATGGACGGACCCGCCCAAAAGTAGCGCCCCTATCCATGAAGGCCCCATTCACGAGCGACACCCCCTGCCGTGGCCATCGCAGTACCAAATTTGGTACTTTTAAATCTGTGCTGCTGCCTACAGTGTCCAGGTCCTAGCCAAAAGATCGGCATCTTCTGTATTGGACAATCGGCAACAACGGCACCTAGGTCTGCATTTGGTAATTTGTTGTTTGTGGAAATCCGAGCCAGCGTCTGGGTCCGCCGCTACCAGTTAGTCTCCTGGCGTCTTGACACTACTGCGGAATAGCTGCGTGTGCCAAGAGCTTCTTTTCAGCGCGAATTTCCAGTTGATGGTCTGTCTGGTGTGAGGAACACCACTCGTAACGGCATCAACCCTGCCAAACACCAGTAAGGAGAGCGTGAATGCTCAATCAAAGATTCCAATTGTCTCTTTAGTGGTATTTGGTGGTATTTCGAGAAGGCGCAATGTGCTTCCGTTCGGTTTGCCTTCCTAGACGCCGCTGGACAGTACGTTATATAACGTACATATATGTTAGGTTTAACCCGGCCCCTTACTGGAATTATATTTCGCGTGACTCAACCACAGTACTGCTTAAAGCACTGCCGCCGGGCGTTCGCGCCTCTGGGCCGACCCAAACCCGTGGGAAATAGCGACGCGCGAGTGCCTGACCGCGCCCTCGCGGGTGAGGGGCTGCGGCGGCAAGCCGAGGACTTTGTCACGCGGGATTGAGCTGGGACGCCTTGCGGCGATCAAAACGCACGAGGACGCGGAGCGGCGTGCTGGAGCTTTGGCGGGGCTGGCATTTTGCTAGTCGGCCCGTTCGGTACGGTCCCAGAAGCGTATAATGGCAGGGTAGGCTGTGGCCGCACAGCCGCCTGTTTCAGTCGCGCCCAGTGTGTCCCACAGCCGCTACTCAGCAATGGCTTGGGCTAGCTCCGACAAGCTGTGGTTGCTCCGATTGGCCAGCTCTGGAAAAGATGGTGAAGAAGATCGGCGAGCGCCTCAGCTCGAGTCGCTGGACCTGCCGGTGGTTCTCAGGTTTGACTTATGCGAGCCAGGTTTAGTGGCCCATTTGCTGCAGAAGAGTAGGCTGTGGCCGGACAGCTGCTTGCTTCAGTCGCGCCCAGTGTGTTCCAGGGCCGCTAGGCGCCAATGATTTGGGCTGGCACGCGACAAGCTGTGGGTTCTCCGATCGAGTCGCTGGACCTGCCGGGACCGCTGTTTGACCTATGCGGACCAAGTCAAATGGCCCACTTGGCTGTAGCAACGTTGCTGCGCAGCAACGGGCATGCCCGCCCAAGCCACGGTTCTTCCGCTCTATAAGATTCGCGAGCGGCTTTGCGAAGTCACCCATCCGCCCCTCGGTTATCGCACTCGCCGGCGTTGGCGACTCCCAGTGAGAGCCAGCAAGACCCCTGAATCGTTGGTTTCTGCTGTGGGTATTCGGTGTCAGTCTGGCTGTCTAGATCGAACGAAACCGGACAAGGTTGGCCAGCGCTTCGCCTGGACTCGCTGGTCCTGCCGGCGGTTGTCAATTTGGATTAATGCGAACCACGCCAATTGGGCCACCTGGCTGTAGCAAAGATGCTGCCTGCTGAGGCCGCAGTTCTTCCGCTTGACAAGATCCGCGAGCGGCTTAGCGAGGTCACCCAGCCGCCTTCCGGTTATTGCACTCGCCGGCGCCGGCAATCGCCAGTGAGCGCCAGCAATCCCCCAGGAGGGCGCGCTTGTGTTGTCGGTATGAGGTGGACGACGGTGACGTCTACCCTGCTCGCGCTCACGCCTATCCTGCTGCTCGCCACGCACCCACCGCCGGCGGGCCGTCCGCTGGATAATTTTGGATTGGCGTCCTCCTAAAGTGCCTCGATTGGCCCCACGACTGGCGGGATCTGGCGTCCGCGAGGCGCCACTTCTCGCCAAGGAAACGGCGCCTTGCAGGGGCACATTCCGGCCACCCGCGGGGGTCTCGATTGGTCTCCACGGCCGGTGGCATCTGGCGCCCGTGAGGCGCCACTTTTCGCCAACAAAACGGCGCCTTCCGGGTGCATAATCCCGCCACCCGCGAGGGCCTCGATTAGCCCCCGCGGCTGGCGAGATCGGTCGCCCACAAGGCGGCATCCCTTTGCCCACTCCAACCACCCGGGGGCCAGCTGTCTGGCAAGGCAACAGGGCGGGGGGGCGGGGCATGGGCGGGGTGCGGCCAGCCGGAGCTGTTGGGAGGGGAGGGGCAGCTGGGCGGAGGCTGGGTGAGTCAGCCGTGGTGGTCACAGCGCCCCGCCACGTGACAATCCCAGCCGGGACGGGTTTGGAATGGGCCGGAAAGGGTTGGAAGCGGAATGGAAGTGGAACTGGGAGCTGAAAAAGAACAGATACCGTTCCCATCCCAGTTCTACCAAAAAAGTTCTGGGAACCCATCTATGGGCAAGGCGACTTGCTTGGAATTTGGGTCGCCATGCCCATGTAGGGAGAACCAGAGGGAGAAGTTCCACAAGCGCGTGCTGGTGGGCACGATTGCGATCTTAAGGAGCAACCTGGCACAGTACAGCAATGCTATCGCAACCAACTCGATTACCACGACACTGGTCCACTCCACCACAATCACCCTGCCCTGTCGATTGGCAATCATGCCAATGACCTTTGCAAACAGCCATAGCCGTTGTCGGGGTAGTCGATGGTGCTCTGCGTGGTGGGCCCATTGTTGTGGTGTAAACTACAAGGGGTGGTTATTGTTTCTCTAGTCGGGATCTGGGAAGTGAAATGGACAGTGGTTAAGGTATCTCATGGGAAAGTAGACTCTGTTGGGAGTCTATAGGTTTTTGAACCACCCCAATTGGCTTAGTGGTTGAGGAGATATGGCTAGTTGAATATCCAATACTTTAGGGCCCTCTCCTGGACCGTATTGGGGGATGAGATACTATCGCTGGACATGATACGATACATCGTGCTGCATTGTCACGTGACATGCGCCGGTGGCCACCCCAAAAGGGTGACCATCTGAAGTAGTACTGTAACCGTTGTTTCCCCTGTCTCGCGCCTCCCAGCGACTGCACCCGCGAGCCGCACGGCGCCGCGCACCCACCGTGCGCACAGCCGCCCTGCACCCGGCCATCCCTGCGGCCTGTGCCCATGCTGCGTACCTGAAGACACGAGCGCCCTGGAAAGCCCGCCGGCAATCTGGCGGAGGAGGCCCTGCGGCCTCATTGGGCGCCTCGGCGGGCGCCATCGCCCGCATCGAACCAAAAACCACGCCAATTGTCAAACATTGGCAGGAGTTGTGAACGAGGGGGGCGCAAGGCGCATGAAGATAGACTCGATCCTTGAGATGGGCACATGGGCCAAATGCAGATTTTGCAAATCGCCAGATTCGACACCACACTCAGCTATTTGGCACAATCCATGCACAAGTTTTTGCACTAATTAATGCACCAATTTGCGCGCTCTTTGGTGTGCTTTACTTGATCTTCAAAACGATGAATCTTAATGATTGTGCTTGATCATGAGTGAACATATTGAACTCAATTTGAAGTCGTTCCCACATAGCTCCCTTTCAAGGCCTCAAGACCATTTCCACTTTGGCAATGGCACAATATACGCCTGTGGTGTAGAGGTGGCCACTCAAGGGTGCCATCCGGTCCGTTAAATCCGGTTCGTTAATTTTTATCGGCTGTCCGTTAAATTTC
>CAJHUC010001605.1:0-69531 GCA_905146915.1 Ostreobium quekettii
GGACAAAGGTTAATTTCCGTTAATTTTCTGTTAATTAACGGAAAATAACGAAAAAAGACAAAAATTAACCAAAAATTAGCGGATTTTTGGATTTTTGGGGGATTTTTGGGTTTTAGTCATACTTATAGTTTATGGAATTCGCTATTAGAAAGTATGTTTTTATTTTATTTCAACCTATGCATACTAGATTTTCAACTAGCCGCAATTGTTGTGATTTGTTGGTTTTTTTTTTCGATTTTTTTGGATTTTTTTCGTTTTTTCTGAATTTTTCTCCCTTTTTCTTTAACGAAATTTAACGGACAGCTGATAAAAATTAACGAACCGGATTTAACTGACCGGATGGCACCCTTGAATGGCCACCTCTAATTTGCAGTCCATGCCATCATAAATGTTGCCTCGGCCAGTACTCCTTGCCAGACTGGGGACGCAACCCGTTGTTCTTTCCCGGCCATCCCTTGCAAACGCTAGACTACGTACATAAACACACCCTGGGCCCAAAGGCAATCCCCCGCTGCATTTTTCCGGCCAACCCATGGCCGGTACTTCTTGTCAGACCGGGGATGCAACCTGCTATTGTTTTCCGGCCATCCCTTGCAAACACTAGATTACATACATAAACACACCCTGGGCCCAAGAGCAATCCCCCTGCTGCATTTTCCCGGCCAACCCACGGCCGGTACTCGCTGCGGTAAATGAATGGCTAATAATCCTTTACCAAATGCACATGTTCACTCGCAGCAACTATAACAAAATTCGTCATGGTTTGTCATCTGATGCCTTGGACTTTGATATGGTCCTCGATGACGTCTTTGACTTCATGCACTCAGTTGGACGCCTCCATATCCTGGTGCATGCTCCCATGCTCTTTTTATGCTTCTTTTTCCTTTCGCGGCGGTCTTCCCACCCTTGGCGTTGCATGTACCATCCCACCAACGAACTCCTGCACACACACAAAAAAAGCATACCTTCTTCCCTGCTCTAGACTTTGCCAATGGGTTCAACAAGAATGAAGATGGACATATAGATATGCAAGTGGATAGCTAGAGATGCGCCACCTCACCTATCAACATTAGCAGGGGTCATGACCATCCTTTTCGCAGCCACCACCAAGCCGGATTTGGAAAAACTCCGCTTTGATGATACGGAGGATGCCTGCACATGAAAAAGCATGGCGTCCACCCCAATACAACATCCCCGAACTGGACTGGGCCAATGTGTCCAGCAACAATGAAGATGGACAAACAAATATGCAAGCAAACAGTCAGGGACGTGCCAGCTCACCTGCGTGGCCAGCACCCTCCGCGCCAATTTTGCAATCAGAGGAAACCTTGACTCATTGTTGCGCTACCAGTCTTCTACTGACCAGAGTTCTTGTAGCTCTGTTGGTTGCCAAGTGTACTCAAACCACTCTGTGACGGTTGTCTCGATGTTGTCGGGGAATGTCGGCAGATTGGGATTATGCTCCCTGGATAAAGTTCTTCTTGTTGGGCGCAACTCCCCCCTATCCCTTGGGTCAGTGGCCTCGTCCAACCAGCTCACATGTTTGGGACTGACATCGAGCGCCTCGTCACCATCAGAAAGTGGAGCCGTGTTGTCCAGAATTGTAGTGGGGCCATTCACATGGGCGTCCAACTGCAAATCCAACACATGCATGCGTTTGGACATGAAAACAAGACAATTTCTATATTGGCCTTAAGGCCGGTACCTTGAATTGCCTGGACTGCAAATCAACAAAATACTTGCATTCCGATATACAACCAAGCAAACTTCTGTCCCGGCCTGGTGGCCGGTACCCCGAAGTGCCACTTATATACCATCACATTTTTATCATCATAATAGGCAATGCAAATTAGGCATACTCCATTACTACAAACATGTTGCATTACATGTACCACTCACCAATTTGGAGACTTCCAACATGAGCATGTCAATGAAACTCTTGAACGTCGGGTAGTCCTCTGTGACCATAGGCCAGTCACTTTTATTACCCCATATTCTTCACATCCACTGTAGATGGCACCTCCGGCCATCCATTGCTGCAGCAAGACCCCACGAGTACACCAGCATGGGATCGTCAATTATGCTTAGCAATTTCTTTTTAAAAGCCGTCGCAAACACGTAGCCCGTATCACTGCCCGCCGTACTATCATCCACAGTACCCACCTTGCCGTATATCAACTTCAACAGAAAGTATAACGTATCTGAAATAGTCACATACTAATTGCCTTCAAGGCGCTCGGAGACATCCCTGATGGGTTCCAAAACGCCCTGCAACTGCCGCAACCCCGTCCACACATGGGGCTCAAATATATAGCTGGCGTCCTTCTCTTCCTCCTCTCCCTCTTGTCCTCCTTGCTTCCCCTTGGCTCTTTTCTTCTTCTCTTTCTCTGCAGCGATCTCCACTTTCTTGGAGGTTATATATTTGTGAATCGATTGCTCAAGCAGCAACACACGTTGGATAAGGAAATACACCGAATTCCAGCGTGTCAGGCACCATCCGCTCACACGCAACACCCGTCTTGGGAGCGGAGTCCCATCCATTGACCATTTCAATTCATCGGAGAGGTACCCCGGGTCATCCTCATCGTTCACGGTGTCGTTCCCCAATTCCTTATCAGAGCACAAAACACTTACAATGTCAGGGTCGGACGCACCATGATCACCAAAATTCTGCTACAAAAACACACGTTGCAGCCTCTCCAATTCTGTCTGGACCAATGGGGACCTCCGCACATGCATAGAGAAGGCCTGTACTGGAGCAGTTACAGACTCCACTTCCGCCAACGCATATTGGACAGCCATGTTCAACACATGGCACACACATGGGTGCCAATCGAAAAGAGCTTCATCTTGGGCCCCGTTAATCATGGCCCTATCCCTGTCGGTCGTGATGGCGGGGCGCTCGTGATCAAGTTCATTGCGGAACGCTGCAAGGAGGTTTCTTCTCATCTCATCCTCTTGTGTCTTGTGTACAGCCGCCACCTTTGGTGGTAGGCCAAAATCTAGTCGGGTGTGGAGAAGCTTGTCGCAAATGGACGCGTGGTCGTGGCGCCCAGGAAAGTTGGATGTGCCTTGACAAAGTGCCGCCCAACATGCCATTAAGCTATTTTCCATTTTTCAATTGACTCATTTGGCAAATTATTAATACTTAGCTCAGGCCCTTCCCGGCGGCGATCGCCGCCGATACTCAGCCGCAGGCAGCTCACACATAGGACAGATCATCATGGCATACTACATATCATAAGTGCAGGCCCTTCCCGGCAGCGATCGCCGCCAGTACTCGGCCGCAGGCAGCACACACAATGTGTGTCACACATAGGACACATCATCATGGCGTACTATAAATCATAAGTGCAGGCCCTTCCTGGTGGCGATCGCCGCCAGTACTTGGCCGCAGGTAGCACACACACACAGGACACATCATTATGGCGTGTTATTCATCAGAAGTGCAGGCCCTTCCCGGCGGCGATCGCCGCCAGTACTCGGCCGCAGGCAGCACACACACAGAGGACACATCATCACAGCGTACTACAAATCATAAATGCAGGCACTTCCCAACAACGATCGCCGCTAGTACTCGGCCGCAGGCAGCACACACACAGGACACATCATCACGGCATACTACAAATCATAACTGCAGGCCCTTCCCAGTGGCGATCGCCGCCAGTACTCGGCCGCAGGCAGCACACACACAGGACACATTATTATGGTGTGTTATTCATCAGAAGTGCAGGCCCTTCCCGGTGGCGATCGCCACCAGTACTCGGCCATAGGCAGCACACACACACAGAGGACACATTATTATGGCGTGTTATTCATCAGAAGTGCAGGCCCTTCCCGGCGGCGATCGCCGCCAGTACTCGGCCGCAGGCAGCACACACACATGACACATTATTATGGCGTGTTATTTCTTAGAAGTGCAGGCCCTTCCCGGCAGCGATCGCCGCTAGTACTCAGCCGTATGAGTACACACGACACATCATCATGGCATCATACGCCGTGTCCTATGCCCTGGGTGCATGCAGCAAGTAATATTAATAATATAATAATAACCCACACCCACACCCACACCCATACACATATCAAGATGCGGCCTCACCTAAAATGTGCCACTTTAGTGTCCATGACTCGTCCAAACAATATAATGTAGTTGTGAGGTAAGCTTCGTTTGCACGCGAGGTCCACACATCGCATGTCATAGCCACGGAAGTGGTCTTCGTCACCTCCATAATCTCTTGCTTGATGCTCATCTTTGTTAACTCGGCTTGGTCTATAATATTTTGCGTAATAGCTTGTCTGGATATCCGTGGCAAGTGTGGCACAAACCTCCTCATAAATCGGCAAAACACCATGCGTTGACCAAACTGGGAAGCAAGGTTCATTGAGCAAGTCAATTGGCCCAGGGCGGTGCACACCGCATGCCACTCCTTACTTTTGGGACTCCATGCTTCAAACGTCGGTCTTGCCTGTGCGTCCAGTATCATTTGGCTGCCAGACCACGGTTTAGCCAATGCATCCTCCAAGTCCCGTGCGTTGTACACGTCGTGCACGTTCTTGAGGTGGCCCAAGGGCCCACTCCATGCTGCACTCCTCCAATCTTTCTTGAGCACATACATAGGCTTGGGTAGCCTTTTTCCATGTCGCAAGCATAAAATACACCTGACAGAGATGGATGTCAGGCTTCCCTCCTCATCGCGCTTGCACGTCACATCAAAGCCCGGGAGTGCCCAATCGTAATGGTCGGGATCCCCCTTTCTCGCCCTCTTCTTCTTCTTCTTCTTCTTGTTCCTGTGGGTGCCATCCCCATCATCGATGGGGGTCGATGGGCCATCGACTTTGATGACGTCGTCCTCGCCCGCCTTTTCCAACGTTCGCGGCCCTGGCGCACTGCGTCTCTTCTTCTTGAAATCGCTATGTATAGACTGCTGCTGGGCAACTCGTCTCTTGCGGGCCTCCAATCGCTCGCCTCTGGTCTTCACAGGCGACTCCGGCGTTGTGTCAGACATCACCGGCGCCATCCCCGCATAGTTGAACAAGTCGAAACTTTCAGGAGTTGATCGAGAAGGTTTTAGCATGGGGTCACGACCTGAAACGGAAGCGTAGTGGTTGAACCAACACAGTATGACATGCTAAAAATATTGCAGTTACTTACATTGAAAATGCCAACAAAAACATCCCTCAGGCCTAGCGACAAACCGAACTTCTGTCTCGTCCAATCGGCCGGTACCCCAAAGTCCGAGTCACTCCTGGCCCCCCTCATCCTCTTCATCACTGCCAAAACTGTAAGTTGAAGCACTCCACTCATCATGGTCTAGTATTCTATATTGCCAATCATCGTCAAGGAAAAAACCTGCCTCAGCTAATCGGTTCTCTAGTCTTCTTAGCTCACACTGGTATACATTATGAGTCCTTGCCACCGTCTTGTACCCAACCCCCCGTTTGCACTCCCCTTGTGGGTCATTTATTCGGAAGTCTAGCACTGCCGCCGCTAGGCGCACCCGCCCCTCCCGCCTACATCGCATCTGCGCCGCCCGTGTTGCCATTTGCTGCTCACGCACACGTTCCATTCTCCTCCTCTCTGTATCGAGGAGGAGCTGGCGCCATTCGCCAAACCTCGCACGCGCCGCCTCTATCTCCCCCAACAAAATAAAAATGGACCTACAGGCCAGGGCAAAGTGTGCCCTGTCCCTTACATCTAACCTATCCCCGATCATAGCATATATCAAAGGTGGCATCCCAAGGAACTCCAACTCCATCCTTTCGTTAACTGAGACCCTATCCCTCAACTTTCTGAGCCTAACACAGACTAGAGATGGCCACCCGGATCCGTTAATAGCGGACAGAGGTTAATTTCCGTTAATTTTTCGTTAATTAACGGAAAATAACGAAAAAAGACAAAAATTAACCAAAAATTAGCGGATTTTTGGATTTTTTGGGGATTTTTGGGTTTTAGTCATACTTATAGTTTATGGAATTCGCTATTAGAGAGTATGTTTGTATTTTATTTCAACCTATGCATACTAGATTTTCAACTAGCCGCAGTTGTTGTGATTTTTTGGGTTTTTTTTCGATTTTTTTGGATTTTTTTGTTTTTTCTGAATTTTTCTCCCTTTTTCTTTAACGAAATTTAACGGACAGCTGATAAAAATTAACGAACCGGATTTAACTGACCAGATGGCACCCTTGAATGGCCACCTCTAACATAGACCCCTGCCCGGTGTTTCCTCGTGCGCCGCTTTCTGCCGCCAGGCCTCCGCTGGCCTTGACGAAGGCCACCTACACCGGCAAAGGCAATTGTTGGACATATAGTAGCACAGCGTTTCCCGGCCAATGGTCGGTTGGTACTCTGCCCTTCCCGGTCTAAAGGCGGCCGGTACTAAGGCCACATAGACCAACAAATTGCCAGCAATGCACGAATGCAAAAAAAGCAAAGCCCCATCGCATGGGGCCCGGTGCAGTGCATTAGGAGAGGCAAATGTTGGACATGATAGCACAGCGTTTCCCGGCCAATGGGCGGCCGGTACTCTGCCCTTCCCGGCCAAAGGACGGCCGGTACTGAGGCCACATAGACCAACAAACTGCCAACATTGCAGGAATACAAGAAAAACAAAGCCCCATTGCATGGGGCCCGGTGCAGTGCATTGGGAGAGGCAAATGTTGGACATGATAGCACAGCATTTCCCGGCCAATGGGCGGCCGGTACTCTGCCCTTCCCGGCCAAAGGACGGCCAGTACTGAGGCCACATAGACCAACAAACTGCCAGCACCACAGGAATACAAGAAAAACAAAGCCCCATCGCATGGGGCCCGTGCAGCAAGATAATATATGCATGACGGATATTTAGGAAAGTGCATCATCCACCATTAACTCCTGTTCCAGTGCACACAACACCAAACTGCAGACAAGAACACCAATATGTAGCAAATTTTAAGCCTTGGATTCCAAGGTCAACTTACGTTTTCTCTTCCCTGTTGAGGCTGCCGGGGTGCCGCCCTTGGCGCCTTCCACAACGTTAATCAGATTGCCTGCGTATGCCACACACACAATGAAGTACACACCCAGCAAGATGCTCATGCACCAAAACAAACAAATACCACCAGTAGGGACACGATGGGAAAAGCAACAGCTGTCCATGCACACCGCGAGCTTGGCAACATCGGCTTTTTCCTGGCCAGGCCACGGCCGGTACTCCAGCCGAGCAGAACAGCAATCCCCCTGCCCTGCCCTGGCATAATCTTGGACAAGCAGCAGGCGCCCATGCACACCGCCAGCCCGGCAACAGCGGTTTTTTCCCGGCCAGGCCACGGCCGGTACTCCAGCCGAGCAGAACAGCAATCCCCCCACCCCAACCCGACACGATCTCGGAGAAGCAACAACCGCCCATGCACACCACGAGCCCAGCAACAACGGCTCTTTCCCGGCCAAGCCGCGGCCGGTACTCCAACCGAGCAGAACAACATTCCCCCCGCCCCACCCCGACACGATCTTGGAGAAGCAGCAGTCGCCCATTAAACCCCCCTACCTGCATTATCCCCTGGTGTGGCAGCCTCATGGCCGGAGCCTGCATTGGAGAAAATAGAGCACGTTAGCAAACGCCCATCCACCCAGCGCCTTCACAAAACAACAATCCTTTTCCAGCCAATCCGCGGCTGGTACTTCAGCCGAGCAGATTAGCAATCCCCCCGCCCCACCCCGACACGATCTCGGAGATGCATTAGCCACCCATACACACCGCGGGCCCGGCAACAGCGGCTTTTTCCCGGCCAGGCCATGGCCGGTACTCCAGCCGAGCAGAACAGCAATCCCCCTGCCCTGCCCTGGCATGATCTCGGACAAGCAGCAGCCGCCCATGCACACCGCTAGCCCGGCAACAACGGCTTTTTCCCGGCCAGGCCATGGCCGGTACTCCAGCCGAGCAGAACAGCAATCCCCCCACCCCAACCCGACACGATCTCGGAGAAGCAACAACCGCCCATGCACACCACGAGCCCAGGAACAATGGCTCTTTCCCGGCCAAGCTGCGGCCGGTACTCCAGCCGAACAGAATAGCATTCCCCCCGCCCCACCCCGACATGATTTTGGAGAAGCAGCAGTTGCCCATTAAACACCCCTACCTACATTATCCCCCGGTGTGGCAGCCTCATGGCTGGAGCCTGCATTGGAGAAAATAGAGCACGTTAGCAAACGCCCATCCACCCAGCGCCTTCACAAAACAACAACCCTTTCCGGCCAAGCCGCGGCCGGT
This sequence comes from Ostreobium quekettii, assembly GCA_905146915.1. Classification (NCBI taxonomy): domain Eukaryota; kingdom Viridiplantae; phylum Chlorophyta; class Ulvophyceae; order Bryopsidales; family Ostreobiaceae; genus Ostreobium; species Ostreobium quekettii. The sequence goes on from CAJHUC010001605.1 coordinate 8,247, forward strand.
ACTTCAGCCGAGCAGAACAACAATCCCCCTGCCCCACCCCGACACGATCTCGGAGATGCATCAGCCACCCATACACACCGCGGGCCCGGCAACAGCGGCTTTTTCCCGGCCAGGCCACGGCCGGTACTCCAGCCGAGCAGAACAGCAATTCCCCCGCCCCACCCCGACACGATCTCGGAGAAGCAACAACCGCCCATGCACACCACGAGCCCGGCAACAGTGTTTTTTTTCCCGGCCAAGCCGTGGCCAGTACTCTAGCCGAGCAGAATAGCAATCCCCCCACCCCACCGACGCCATAACTACCGGCACGGTGCCCGCAGCACTCACCTGAGGGTACCGACGCCATGGGGGCAATTGGCGGCGGGGGGCCCCAATGCAGCACTTCACATACCCCAAGGGCAACACATCACATGCCAGCCAATCGAATGTACTGGGCTTGGGAACGCTTTGGGCGTACATTCTGCCTGCCTGACGGACAACAACGATTTGAAGGGGCACATGGATGTGCCACGGGGGCGACCAGCATGCACTGCCGAATCCATCAAAGACCCAAGCAATCGCACCCCATGTCCGCCATGCATACCCGTTGCGCACTCAGCCAGGCGTCTGGCCGTCCGGTCCGGGAACGGGACCCGCTCTGCGGCTGTTATCCATTACCTTTGCCAAAGTACAGGCCTCTGGGATTGTCCATCTTACAGAATTTCAATGGAACGGCATTGGAATTTCTGTACTGGTGTTCAGCGCGTCTCATAGGTCTGTGTTGCTCGTAAACTTTGATGGAATTCTGTCGACCTCTATGGTCCGGTCAGTGGTTCCGTTATGAGGGGCCTGTCCTCCGTTGACGCCGGCGAGGATTGCGTAACACGTGGTTCCATTCTGGAAGGTTGTGTGGATTTCTGTAGCCATCTATGCTGACGTCAATATGGCCCCGTCAATTTCTGTTAGATAGTTTTTCTCTCTGTGGCCCGCTCACGGATTCCGTTGATTGTACGGAATTTTAACGGAGCCAACCAAATTCTGTTGTGGACGGACAGAAGGGGCCACCTCGGAGACTCTCCGATGGCCAAAGTAGGGAACAACCAACGGTGCTGAGGCCCCCCAAAATGCAATGCTCGATGCGAGCAATTCACCATGAAGGGCGCGGTAGGTGCAAGGCCTTCAACAACTGGGCGAGCTTCATCACAAAGTGCCATATTGTGCGCCCACGGCGACCCGGCAGCAACTTCCTCAGACGTTGATTAGCCCATACACATGGCGGTCTCTGTCACAACCCTGAAGGGCGCTGCTGGTTTCCATAGCTTGTGGGGTCGCCACCCCCTACAGCTCGGCTGGTGATGGTGTAGCCGGCCCTCTCCACCACAAATGGTGGGCGGTAATAGGGCGCTAGTTCCCTCAGATGCGCGGTGGGCACAGATGCAAAGGGGATCATTCCCCAAGGCCTGTTGTATGCGGCAAGTGGTGGCGCAGCTAGGTGGTGGCTCGGCGGTCGCGGAGAGACCAGGCAGTGGGCCAAGAGTCGATTACATGGGTGACCTGCATGCACCTGTTTCAGGACTCGCATGCATGCGATGCCCGATCGCGGGTCCCTCGCAGTCACCTTAAGACAGGATAACGTACAACAATAGGTAATATATTGTAGTGTATTATGCGCACGTGTCCCTGCCCACCATTCACATAAATCAACCCTCTTTCATCCCCAATACTATCGACCTACTAGTCCATATCCCATGCTAAAGAACTACAAATTCAAATGGCCATAACTTTGCCGCTTCTACACAGAATCGGATGTTTCATAAGCCAATTTTAGGGTATTTGCACTTTTTGACCAATTCTAGCTTTAGAAATACCATTTTTAGCCTGCCCCCAAGTAAAATCACCACAACCTCTGCCCCTCTAGGGATCCCCTCCCCTCACAACACGCCGGCATCGAGCCACCCTCCCTGGTTCACACCTATCCCCCGAACTTTCCCCTACCCACACCTCCGCCCACTTTTCCCACCACAAAAATGAAGACACACCAAGGACGCTTGGCGCCACATGCAGTTGACCGCCTCAGTTGGTCTGCCTGTGCCTGGCCTCACATCGTGCGGGACCCCATCTGCCAACCGGCGGGCTCGCCGAGGATCTCCTTCATTGTGAATCGGCCCGGCGGTGCGTGGTGGTGGCCCCATCCGCCCAACCCGCCAAAGACTAGCCCGAGCTGCTCAGCGGGGATGCCGGGTTTGTGCCGTAAGCGTTGCATCACGTGCGCCGCGCAGCCTGTGAGATCGCATACCACCCACCAGGAAAGGGGCAAAAGATGCCCCGGGGGGTGGCAACGCGGGTCAGTTTGAGCCCTCGGGTGGGCGATGAGGCAAACCAAAGGTTTTGGGGAAAAAATTTAGGCGTTCGGGGAGGAAAATGGGGGTTGTGAGGGGACTCCCCTCAAGGGAGGATGTGGGGGGATGAGCTGAGAGGGGGGGTGGGGTGGGCAAACCCTGGGTGGGCAAACTGCATGGGGCTGTGCCTGGGCAGGCGCGGGGTGGCCCACCCCGGTTGGGGCGTGTTGCCTGTGTCATACCCGGGGTCGTTTGTATTGAGTTGCAGACGCCTCCGGCCATTCGGTTATGACCATGTCAATCCCGCATCCTGAAGAACGGCACCAATACGCAAGAGGGGAGAGGTTCCGGCGGCGTAGCCCATCGGCTGCCTATTTGCCCCACCGATCCAACCCCCATCCCACCCAACGATCGTCGAAACCAAGCCCAGCGAACCACCGCGATTGGGGCTGCCGATCGGTGGGTGGGGTGGAGTGCCACCCGGGGGGGAGTGGTGTTTTTGATGGCGTGGCAGCCTGAGGGCATGGCGCTTGGCCAATTGTCCAACCGGCGTCTTGTTGGCCACCGGCTTGTGGTGATCTTGTGCATGCAACATACCAATGGAGGGTTCTGGGAACCCATTTCTAGGGACGGGGTGTGAGGCAGGGTCCTCGCCCTACCCAGAACTCCCCTAATTGGTCGCTCAGCGTTGGCCAATGACGTAGGCATTCGCGGTTGCGCGTGGGTGGTGACCATATACGTGCCAAGCGTACCTGGCCATTATGCGGGCGCCGCCAACATAAATGCATAAATGCGAAAGGTCGGGTCGGATTTAACGTATGCCAGTGGCAACAGTTCCACACATTACTTTAAGTATTGCAATATCGCAATTGCGCAGCGGGTCGTTGCTGCCGCTGGGGCCGCCCATACATTGTTCTCAATACATAGCGATGGGCGGTCGGGTTTCTGTCACCCCAGCGCCAGTTTCTGTCCCGGCGACTGTGCCGCCAAAGTTCGAACCCTGACCCTGGCCCCAAGATCCGCTGGCAGCCACCTGCCGGTTGCCAAAGCGGCCTTCTCCTCGCGCAGAGGAGACGAGGAAGGGGAGTCGTGCAAGCGGCGGAGGTTGGCGGCATGCAAAGCGGGACGAGGATCCCAAAGCCCTCCAGAGGGGGATGGGCGCCGGCGGTCTCAGAGGGCAGACAGGTCCGCCACGCCCACATCCTGTGCGCAGCAGGGGGCACAGCAGAGTGCGCTGTGGCGCAGAGGCCCCTTGTGCGCCGTCTGGGGATCACCATCGACCCCGTGTTTCGCCCGCTGTCGGTGGGGCGCACACTCCGCGCATCCACAGGACCTGTAGCCGCGGTTGGAGAAATTTGGGTCTGCGGGCCAGGCGCTGCCTGGACGCCATCGGTGGGCGCCTTGAGCCAATCCGTACCTGGAATCGATTTTCAGGCCTCGAAATAGCATCCCTTCCTGCACGTTCTGGCGCGGTTGCCCCCGACACCGTGACGTGCCGATGCTGGAAGCCCCGCGCTCGCCAGTTGCAGTCGCAGCAGTGCAGTGTTGCTCCCCGCCATTCATGGTTTCAGGTCGTGCAGAGAAGCACTGAGCGGCGGCGGTGCTGAAGCTCTCGCGGCTATCGCTCAGGCTGGACGCGATCGGACGAACGAATGGAACAACGGCCGCAAGATGGAACAGCCGGCGCTGGCCGACGCTGAGGGTGGCGCCTTGAAGGCACGGCAGACTCGAGCGCAGTCACGCCTCCAGAAGCCCTCACTCCCAGAGGCGGTCCTGCGGGGCTCCAGGAAGCGCAAGGACGTGGGCGATGGCTGTCCAGGACCGCAGGCCAAGAGGCAGCCCTCGGCACAGAAGAACGCACCACCGCCACCAGCCGAAGAGACCTTCGAGGAGCTGCATGAGAGGACCGGCAAGTCGGAGCTGGACATACTGAGCGAGAAGCTCAAGTTCAACAAGGGCGCCAGCGCGCCCAAGAAAATGGAACTGATGAAGAACTGCATCAAGGACCTGCGGACGGTGGGGCACTCTCTATTGGAGAGGAAGGACAAGTTCGAGGCGGAGGCGTCATACCAGGCGGCGCGCGTGGAGGAGCTGCGCGCCGTCTGGGAGGGAGAGAAGGCGATGCGCGACAAGAGGATAGAGGGCCTCGAGGAGGAGCTGCAGGGCGCCAAGGCGAGCCTGTCTGACACGAAGGACTGCTTGTCTCGCGTCCAGGATGAGCTGAGGGACCTGCACCAGACATCTGGGCAGCAGATATCTTCCCTCGACGAGGCCCTGCGCGCCTCCAAACACGAGCTCGCCTTCTGTGAGAAAAGTCTGAGCGAAAGGACTGCCAAGGTACGCCCCGCAGTGCACCTCGCGGCAGGCCAATTGACCCTGGTGCCTGCTTCTGACAGGACTTGTGTCACTGTGCCAAGGTGGAGGAGCTGGAAGAGAGCAGCAGGACGGCGCAGAATTACAGCACATCTCTGCAGAACTACAACCAAGGCCTTCAGCGCCAACTGAGCGAGCAGAAGGAAGCCTGTCAGGCTCTGGTGGTGCGTAGTTCACCCGCTGCGCGCCTCGCCAGGTGCAGGCCTCCGTCCTGCGCGCCCTGTCGCCCATGAGCTTTCACCTCTCGTTTCTGCACGCTTGCAGGACGAAAATCGCGGCCTGAAGGAGCAAGTCATGTTGCTGAGCGGCTCCACAACCCAGCTGGAGCAGAAAGTCGAGGCTGTCAAGGTGCGATGGCGACAGACTGGCGCCCCACGAGATGACGAGACGCCCTTTCTCACTTGGGGGCTGTTTCCCAATGGTATGCTGGTCACAGCCTGACACAGTGCCTTGTGTTGAGCAGAGCGTGGCAGAGACAAAGGTGCAGCTGCTCCAGGGAGACAGCAGCCAGGCCAAATCGGAGCTGGCCAGGTTGTCCAAGGAGTTGCACAGCGTCGCGTTGGCCAGGGACCAATGGCAGCGGGATTGCGAGAAATGGAAGGCACAGGCAGACATGTACGCCCACGCTCTCAGAAGCCATTCATCGACCTGATCTTGCCTGCGCATTGCTGCGTCCTGGTCACGCTGGAAGGCCAGTTGGCCATGTTGCCTGGGCACAATGGATCTACAAGTCTGAGCTGCCCGTTCGTGAATGCCCCCAGGTACCAGGAAAAGACTGGGAAGAGCCTTGAGGAGATGCAGAACATGGAAACACGGAGGATGGCTTTGGAAGGCATGTGCTCTGACCAGGTAAGACCCCTGCCAGCAACCAAGCTGCGTGCATTGCTCACTTGTGAATGTGCTGAAGGAAGGATGCCATTCAAGACAATCGTCCAAGATGTTCATGGTGGCAGTAGGGGGATGCACAGGACCTATGGGGTAACACAATTTGACAGAGGCAGCTGTGTGGCGCAGGATGAGATAATGGAGAGGCTGAGGCGCGAAACAGCGATTGCTGTAGAGCAGAAGAGGCTTGCAGAAGAGTTAGCCTCAAGGAGGGGCGATGAGAATGTCGAGCTCAAGGTAATGCTGCGGTGGCAGCAGTACCATCGCTCACTCTCCATCGAGGCAAATGAGTTTTAAGAGGTTTCCTTCTGTTTCCATGGCTGTGGCCAGACTGTCCTGTAGATGTGAGGCTGTCAGATGGGCTGTTGTGCTGGGGACTTGCCAGGCTTCTGGGCGCAATCGCTTTGGTGGGGGGGTGACTCTGGGCCATGGTCTTCTCTGCAGAGGAAAGTTGAGAGCCTGGAGGCTCTGGTGGTGGAGAAAGAGACTCAGATGAAGGAGGGTGAAGAGATCCGCAAGCGACTGCACAACACCATCATGGAGCTGAAAGGCAACATCAGGGTATTTTGCAGAGTCCGACCGGTTGGAGACGGCGAGTGTGGAACAGCTCCAAAGACTGCCACGCCATTGGTGGAGTACCCCTCACAAGGTGGGTACACAGTGCTCTTCTGGCAGTGCTTTGCAAGCGGTCAGTCAGCACTTCCAAGTCTCTTGCACATGTCGTTGCTTTGTGGCATTCTACAGTTGTACCCCATGCCCCAGTGCTGACTTGTGCGATTTCACCGGTGTGTTGATGCAGGCGACCAGAAGGACAGGGCGATCAAGGTGCTGGCGCCCAGTGGCTCGTCTGGAATGTCATCAGAGTTCCAGCCGTTCGAGTTCACGTTCGACAGAGTATTTCCAGCCCAGAGCACACAGGAGGACGTGTTTGACGAGATATCCCAGCTTGTCCAGAGCGCCCTTGATGGGTACAAGGTGTGTGACTGCGTGTCAGGATCAGACCAATTGAGGGCTTCCTGCTCAGCAAGGATTCCCTGATGGCTTGGATATCCTGCTCAAAGCTTGGGTTGTTGTGCACTGTGGGAAAGGATGGATCAGCCACTGTCTTGGTGTGCCCATAGGTCTGCATATTTGCATATGGCCAAACAGGCAGCGGCAAGACGTACACGATGTTGGGCAACAATGAGAACAACGGTGTGATCCCACGAGTGATGCAGCAGGTCTTCCAGACCAGCAACGAGCTGCGAGAGCAGGGCTGGAACTTCCGCATGCGGGTAAGATGCCAAACCCATTCGAGTGCTGCACAGCCACGAACCGATCTGCAGTGCTGCTTTGGGTCATGGATGTTCATTGGTCCGTGTGAGTTGTACAGGCGAGCATATTAGAGGTCTACAACGAGGAATACAAAGACCTGCTGGGGAAGCACTTGGCGGCCAACGAGAAGCATAAAGTGCACCATGATGCCCACGGAAACACTACAGTGAGCGGCCTGACGACGGTGGACGTCAGCAAGCCCGAAAATGCGGCAGAACTCCTGAGGAGGGCGATGGAGAAACGGGCCGTCGGGGCAACCAAGATGAACGACAACTCGTCAAGGAGCCACATGGTTTTCACCCTGAAGCTGGATGGCAGCAACGAGGGCACCCAACAGCATGTGCAAGGTGTGCCACAGGCTGGGCCTGGTCTATCTTGAGGAGCCCAGTGGCTCCATGTTTATTGATCAACCAATGTGCTGTGCGTGCTGCGTAGGTGTCCTCAATCTCATCGACCTCGCGGGCAGCGAGCGAGTCAAGGCTTCAGGCTCGCAGGGCGACAGGCTCAAGGAGGCCCAGAACATCAACAAGAGCCTGAGCGCGTTGGGTGAGCATCGGGCAATTCCGTGTTCCATACCTCCCACCCTTACCGTTGCCTGTGCATGCTGTTCGTACCCAGTCTCGACTGATTTTGCTGTGTTGCTGGCAGGTGACGTGATAATGGCACTGGGGACCAAGAATGAGCACGTGCCTTACAGGAACTCCAAGCTGACATGGCTGCTGCAGAACTCGCTCAGCGGCGCCTCCAAGGTCCTAATGTTTGTCAACATCTCGCCTGCGCAGGAGTCAGCAAACGAGTCATTGTGTTCTTTGCGATTTGCCGCCAAAGTGAACGCTTGCGAAATTGGGGTGGCCAGGAGGACGGTGAAGACAGACCCAAAAGACAGCCAGCCAACGCGGTCTCCACGGTCAAGATGAGCACAACTCGCACATCTTTCTTCCTGTGGGCCTTCTGGGGCTGGTTTCTATACCAGTTGGGGCAATGCTCTGGCATTAGGGAGCAGGACAAGTTGTCTGGCTCACAATATTAATGGTCGATAGAAGGCACGAATGTGGGTCTTCTTCGCCAGCGATTGGCCGTTGACTTGATGTTAACATTATATCACACTCCGAAATAGTGGAGTGCAAAGTGCCATGGCGGCTTGCGTTGTGCTGCCAAGTCACGAATGGAATATTTGACACGCAATGTGGGTTTGGTGGATTTTATAGGTAAAAAATGACGCTCAGAAAGGCAAGGCAGCGTGTTAAGAGGGAAATGAGGGGTGTCCCCTCCATTGCAAGTTGTTCCCCTTTCCCCCTTCCTCCCCTTTATCGTCAATTCTTATGTCGATGCCATGATGACTCAGCAACATTACATAACGGAGCTAGACAATTTGAAGGTGTTGTTGAGAAACATAAATAGCAAGAATTGCAAAGATTATAATGCGCTGAAGAACGGAATGACAAAGACCACTGCGGATGATTGGGGCAGCCTTGATGGCTGGCTATTGTGGTATTCTGGGCCGTTCTTTGAAGGGTGAACACTGTGGGGAGGCTTATGAACAACTCAAAGAGTTGTTTGCCGCTCAGCAGCAGCACTTTTCGACATCCTCGCACCTTATGTCGGTTTTGTTGCAATTACATAATCTCTTAGTCTCACAAGTCCGGACTCCCACCCCTCAGCGTCAAATTGACGCTATGCGTAACAAAATTGACATAGTGCCTTCCCTTATGCCAGCGTAGCACAGTACTGATTGAGAATTGTGTGAGACGACGTATCTGGTGTATTCACAACAAGATGCTTCTCGCTCACTGACTGGTCGCCCATGAGCGATTTAGATGGGGGCGATCAAAAGTGCCTCATGTGATACAGATGGAGTGCACAGGACCCCAGATGTCCAGGAGCCAATACCCATCCCATAAGTTCTGGGATCAACGCAGGCACACTTAGGTTGTGTGATGCACTTGCACGGGCCCATCATGTGAAACCCAGCTGGGAATTTTACTTAGTACACGCCTGATTTTGTTGGCTTTATCTGCTGCATTTGACCACCGGATGATACAGTCGTAGCCACGCCAGCGATGTCCCTCAGAACTTGACTTGTGCACTCGTTTGCCGTCGATTGCCCTGGGGCGGTACAGATTCCAAGCTGCCACATGCTCCCACAGATCTGGGCTTTGTTGCCCCATGATGACATCCTCAACACCATCTTTCTTTTCCTTCCGGTTCTGTATTTGTGTCCAAGGCCAAACGCGGTTGCTGTCCTAAGTTTGGGCCCCAACTGTCGTTTGCTGCTTAGGTCTGCGGCTATTGCAAGCTGCCCTGTTGCCGCAGCTCTGCCAGAGCCGCTCACGAGTTGGCGCCGTTTCTCCCGCTGGTCCGTCGACGCCTCCGCCGTCTGGTGTGGCCATGCAAGCGTGGGCGGTGCTTCAGCGGCGGGCTGCCGACGCCCCCCTTGCACGTCCAGCACAGGATTTCAGCCATATCTTCATTACATTGTGTCTGGCGCTTTGGCAGACTGGAAGGCTGCCAGTGCGTCCAGTGCTGCACATAACATACAACGAAAACATTCTCCTCTCCCCCGACCCACCAGTAGCCCCCACAGCACACACTTTATTCCATCCACACTCTTACAGGCCTTCAACATGTTTTACATCAGTCGTGCAACGAGATTCTGTCCGTCTTCCGGGACCCCCTGGCTCCGCCCCAGAAAACGTCGATTGACAATTCTTTCCCTAGGACTACCATTACCACAACGTCAGATTATTCTGTCTACAGTCAGGGACGGTCCAAAGAAAAAGCGCTGGTGCGTGTTGGAATCTCGGATGCACAAAATCGCCCCTTCCTCTGAGGAGGAATGCGGACACAATGTTTGTACACGGGGGCTTGCTGAATAAATATCGTCAGAGTGGCAGGGCAACACACGGAGACCACGCCTCCCCAGCAGAATGCATCGAATATGTTGCGTCTTATCTACCAAACTCGTTTCCCAGATCCACTAAAGGTTCCCATCGTAGCGCCCCTAGCCACTTGGAACACACGACACATACACAACGAGGTATGCAGCACCAGCACAAATGGAGGAAGCGCACATCGCCATGCTCTCCAGTCTTGGGTCTTGCACCAACAGCCAAGAACCTCGAAGCACGTTCTGGCATAACCACAGCCCAAAGACGCCGATACAAAACCAACCAGAATGACAACCAGGGCGTGGCCAGGGCGTCATCACACCATCGGCTCTGAGCCCAGCCACATCAACCTACTCCACTTCTGAACCACATCCGCTCAGGCGAATCCCCACAGCGCCTACCCCCTCCATGCTCCTGCTGCTACTCATCCACATCATCATCATCCTCTCTGCCATTTACACTGCCATGGAATGCAGAGCTGCAGCCCTCTTGAAGTCATCCATCCAGAATAATCGGGCCATGATCATCCAGACCCTCCAAGTGTTGCACCTCCATGGTGCCCCTCGGCATGGGCCAAATGCGCCTGTCCTCCTTGCAGGCTGCATTTCTCTTAACTGCCACCAGCTAGACCCAAGGCAGATGCTACTGACAACGCCTTGCACTGCACTGGTGAACTCGCTACGCCCCCCTGCCAAGGATACGGGCAACGTTCCCTAGAGCCCACATGTGCTCCTATGGGTCATTCACCACCACCAGCACAAGGCTTTCCAGGTGGGTGCCAGTCCATGTCGGTTCCATTCCATGCTGATAGCCACCACCTTCCAACATCATTCAAAAAGCAATCGTAGATACAAAGCAAAACTCGTTCTTTTCTCAAGGAATTGAATAACCGTGCACAACATGGCAAATTCCATGCAGTGGTTGACTTCAAAGGTCGAAGTCGTCAGAGTCCATCGTCCTACCAGAGGCTTCGCTGGGCGCTTCGGTGAAGGTGAAGTCCTTGTTGCGCAAGCACCATTGCTCCAACAACTCAAGGTCGCCACCCAAGTTCTCAAACACCTGCAGTTGCCTGCGGAATCCCTCATTGGGCTGAGTACAGCTCCGTGCGCCCTCGACTAAACTGTATGCTGCCCCAAGGCTCAAATTCAGCTTCCATATCAAGTATCCAATGCACACGGTCGCCGATCGAGAAATTCCAGCAAAGCAATGCACTAGGACGCCACCTGGGGAGGTTACACACAAACTACTTTAGTTCGTGTTTGACGTGCTACCTGTTGTGTTTATTTGCTGTGTTTGTGAGCAGACATGGATTCGCTTCGTAACATCTATGGCTGCCTATTCCCTATGCCTAGGGAGCTTGTTGCACAGAGGGTGCGCACAACCACAACGTCACATTCAAGTTGTGGTGCACAAACAGTGACATTTCTACCTGGTGGACAGTGTGCTACTTGACAAGGTCATATTCTGCCACGACGAACAAAACAGCGACGAATTCTGCTTTTCTTTCTACAGACACCCCTGGACAGCATATTTGTGGTTTGCATGAATGCTTGTGTCTTACTACTTAATTCTTGCCGTTGGTTTCCCTCAAGCTTTGCAAAGCGGGCCAGGGCACAACAGCTGAAGGCCCCTGCTGTGCAGCTAGTCGATGTTTCATGGCACAACATCCAAAACGCACTGGATCACAGACAGGTTATGCCACACATGGCAACGAAAGAACGGGCACAACTGGAGCTCTGAAGACAAAGTGCAAGTCTTCAAATTCAGGAGAGAATATTCCATCAGTTCATTCCACAACCAAGGCACAGACACAACTCCTGGGTCCCAGGACATGTGGACCAGACTTCCATTGTACCCACCGGGAATCACAAAGAGTAGAGGGGAAAGCTAACAGAATGACAAAACGGCCAAAATGACAAAACTCACACAAGGAAACATACCTCCAGACTTCCTTGCACTATCAATGAATTCGAAGCACTCATTGAAGTGCAGCAGCAGATGTGCAGATTCGACGTCTGAGACACTGATGGTATGGTATTTGAATACACCCTCGTAGCTGCGGGCCAGGTTATCACCGACCTGCAAGTCACCACAACACCGAATGAGTGCTGTCCCGCAAATACAAGCTTTCTGCTGAAAATAAAGCACACGCAAAGCTCTTGGGTCCCATCTTTGTAACAAAAGCATGGTGAGGATATCACTTTGAAACAACTCAGGTCAAATGGATGATCCCTGAAGAACCCAGAAATTCTGGGAATGAAACCACATTGTGTTTGCCTTTGGGCACCCATACTTTTTGGCTGTCTTCATGTTGGCAACTTTCCATAACTTTCTTGAAAATTTGATTCTGACTCACTGGAAGGTCATTCTCAGTGAACTTTTCTGCAAGGGACTCGATGAGCATCTCATGAGGGGCCTTGTTATGCATTCTTCCCTCCAGTCAAGCATCGAATCACAACTACTTCGTTAACTACTATGGCGTTATCTTGCTTGCTCCCCATCGCCTGACTCCATTCTTCTCAAGTGTGGTCGCTTTCTCTTCTTGTAACAAAATCCAGACACTAGCATTTCCCAAACGCAACATGCACCTGGCAGCTGCAGCGTGAACAGCAACACGAGTTCCGTCGAGTTCCACCACAACACACAACAGCTATTCCAGCACTGCTGTGGCAGCAACAGACCTGCAGAATATGCGTGATCCCCTTCTTCTCGAGTTCCACCCTGTTCTGCTCCGCAAGAAAAGCTCCAATGAACAGGCCCGGTTGCACCATCGCAGCAACATCATCGAAGGTGTTGATGACAGTGGGCTTGCGATCAAAATCGTCCCAGTTGTCATCAGAGCCAATGGTGCTGAGGGTGTCCAGAGCCGTTCTTTGCCGGCCACCAGAGGTTGCAGTGGTGCTCCTCTCCTCAGCCAGCGCTTCGCTCTCGCTCAGTGACCCTATGCTGTCCAGGGGATCGGCATGTTCAATCTCTTGGGGCAGAGGGCTTCTTCCTTTTGATTCCGCTTTCGTCTTGGAGTTCTGCCTAGGAATGCTGCTCGTCTGTGCCAGTGACCCAGACTGGCTTTGTGGATGTGGAGGTGGCCTGCCAGTCCTTGGCCCACGGGCTGACTCCAGCGGGGTGACTACATCCCTTGGTATGCTCTGGTCGTACACCAACCTGTTCACACAGCACCGATGAATGAGCCCACAATACACCACAGTCTTCCTCGGCGCGATGCAAACAAAAAGTTCACACGAGACCAGGCCAGGGCCCCCGCTGCCTTCACCACTCGCGCCCCACCAGCAGACCCAGCTGTGCCGCCGATCATGGCCATCATGGCACATCGGACACCCGCAAGCCCCACGCATCGAGTTCGCCGACAAGCGATCCACAGGTTGTTCGAAGGTATCTCGTCCCAGCGTCGCCGTCGCACATTGGACCGCCCGGGAGAGCCGATGAGGCATGCGTTGCCGCAGACACGCCAGCCACAGCGCGCGTCCTTACGCGCGTTCTCAGAAAGCCCAACAAACGATGCGAAATGAAATTGGAGAGCGATGGCGAGCGGTACGTCCCCCGCAGGTGCGCTCGCGCTGGGGAACCACCCCGCGCTTTCCCGGGCACTGTGCAGTCAAACATTTATTTAACTTTCTCCCTTCCTTCAGAGCGCTCCCGCGCGACTGTGTGCACGCTGCGAACGCCCACACGCCCTGCCCCGGGTTGTCATATGGGGGGTGCTTCGGGCACCCATGTCCGATTACGGAAGACCGCAACAACCGGCGATGCGCGCCACGAACGACGAAAAACGACGAGGCCCCTCCGTTCACGCCCACCGCGTCACCCGCCGCCCTCCTCCCCGCCGGATCCATGCCAAGACAGTGCGTCACAGGAGGCACTACACCGGGCCCCGAGACGGGACATCCTCCCGCCAGAGCGCGGCTCTGCCAAGCAGCCCCCGTCCAAATCCGCAGCCACAAAATCGCCCCACACGTGCGGTCCTCCCCCCGTTGCCCTATCGACGGCCCCCCGCCCCGCCCCCCGCCCCCCGGCCCCTGGGCCCACCCGCCAGCGCTCGCCCACCGCCCCCACTCACCATGTCGAGAATCTCTCCCTCTGGAAGAGGTCGCTGATGAGCCCCCTGGCGTTCTTAATCGCCTTCCGCACGCGCTTGGTCCCCTTCCTCGGCGTGGCCTCCCCCTTGGTCTTGAGGCTGGCCTGCGACACCAATCTGTCGCGATCGCTCATGCTCATTGCGAGCCACCCGGGCCCGCCACCGCCCTCCCGGATTGGGCTCCGTCCTCAGCGCCAGCCCCGCCAGCCGCGGCGCCCGTCGAACAGCGGCCCTCCCCGCGCGGGGCGATCCACAGATGGGGGCACAGGCCCGATGCCGGGGGCCCTCCTACGTCGCCTCAACGCCAAGGGCAGCGGTGCCGAAAGCCGCCCCCGGGACCGGCCAGCGTTACTCAGTGCGCTCCGGCGGCCGGGATCTAGGCTCGACACCTCGGGGGTGGCCTGAGATCCCCGCGGGATGCCGATACTGCCGTCGCGGCCCCTCTCGCCACGCGACTGGCCGGGCGGCAAGTCCGACACTGGGGATGGCGTCGGCGGTGTCGCGCGGGGGGGCGCCCCCGGTGTGATGCGGCCTCACGGCCGGCCAGTGCGCTGCACAGGCGGGCGGTGCGCTGCGTGGGGGGCGGGCCGGCCGCGCCGCGCCGAGAGGGAAATGGGGCGGGAGGGCATCCGAGCGGGGGACGGACGGCGCGTGGGACTCTCAGCGCAGGGCCGCGCTGCCCCCGGCCTAAATGTGCTGAGCATCAAAATGCAGGCACGCGCGGCCACAGCCTGGGCGGCGTGGCGTATGCCAGTCTGACGCGGCAGGCGGCGGACCAGGACCCCGTGCTCGGCGGGTGTCGGGCGTTGGCCGGCCCGCGCGCCCGCCCGTAGTGGGTTTACTGGGGCAGGGTATTCGGCGAGTTGCGCGCGGCGGCGGTCGTGTCTGCGGACTTGCCGCCGGGGGGGGGTCATCGTCAAGGGAACCTTCGAATGTTCTGCCCGCGCCGCGCCTGCCTCCAAGCGAGCATCAACAACGACGCGGTCGACGCACAGCGTGCGTGTGGGATTTTTTGCGACAATCGAATTGGAAGGTGAGCCCAGGCACAGCGCCCGTTTTCAGTCGTCGCTCAAGATCATACAATGGCTCAGCCTCGACTCCAGCGTCCCGGTGGCTGTGCACAATGGCCGCCTGCATGTGCAGCAGCGGCGGTGAGAATGGGCGTCTGCTGGTGCCTCAGCAGTGCCGGAAATCTTGCATTCCACCTCCGTTATCAGATTGTTGTAGCAGGTGGCCTTCTGCGTGATTCCTTTCTGCGTTCTTCTGTGTTGTCAAGGCGGAGCAGTCTGGAGTTGGGGTTTGGAACGATTGTGAGGCAGGCCTGGAGTTTCCGAAGGACAATCCTGGCGGCCGTCGTTTTGCCCGGACTGGATGACAATAATACCATTCTAATAGCGTGACTGCAAAAGCGACAAACAAATCCAACTGCGCACCATTGATGAAGCGCCACCTGTTTGTGAATTCGGAGGCCGGTGCCCAGCTAGCTGGCAAAAAGCAGTGCCCTAGACGGAATTGCGTCGTCCGGGAGTCGAACCCGGGTCTATTGCTTGGAAGGCAATTATCCTAACCGTTGGACTAACGACGCTTGCCGTTCCCACGAATAATATTAAAAATATAAACGCAATACAATTGTAAAACCCGTCCTAGTAAACCCCGTTCGTCCACTCGAGTGTTCCTTTTACAACACCCCAACCAGTAGGGCCCCCACCAGAGCAGGTTGATTCTTCTGAATACGACAACTGTTGTGTCACTCGATTTCATTGATCAATCAACAACCCAACAGCATATTCCACCCTACACAGCCCGCCAGGCCTCCACTGCTGCGCGGCAAGCCCGTCCAGTCCCCGAGCGCCCGGCACAGCTTTCTGGCACCTTGCGGGGTTGTCCGGCGGGGCCAGGGCGGCACCGCAGTGGCGACATCGCTGCCGGTGGCAGGCACGATGTTGCTAGGGCGAAACTGTGCCTGGCTTGCATCCTGGTTGTCTTGGGAGGGAATCGCCCGCGTCAAATCCAGGATCAAAATGCAAGCCCCGCCGTGCGAGTGACTTCCAGCTGTGTCGAACTGTTCCAAAGGGGTGCCAAGGAGGAATTTTCGGCGGCACGGGGTCTGTGTTTGTTGGTCCCAAAGTGCTTTGTGGCGGCAGCAGTGCCGTCTCAGGCGTAGCTGTGCCGGAAACCTCAAGCGCTTAAGCGCTTTGAATTTGACCCCCTTTCCTTGCTGCTCGGCTAAGCTGCAGATTGGCAGGGCAGAAATCTGGGAGCAAGTGGCCTGAGCGCATTGCCTGGCAACGCTTTTGCATCTGGTGGTCTGGGAAACGATAGCGCTTGCATGGTGCCTTCCAAACGTTCAGGCACATATGAATTCACGAAGATTTGCATGGTGCCATGCCCCCAAAATGGTGTGCTGTGGTACTTTACTTCACACCCCGTAGCCTTGTCAAATTTGGGTCTGATGCTGCAGATTCTATTCTGGTGTTATTTGCACTGTAGTAATTGCAGCAAGGGCTAGGAAGCCTGTGGGTATCTGCGGGATTGCTCTGAAGCCCAGTAGATTGTTCAATGTTGTGCACCAGATAAGGTAGGGATAGCACTGTATGTGCTCCGCAAAGCAGCTGCAAGGCATGACTGTTGGAAGCCTGGCCTCTTCACAGTCCTGAAGTCCTGGAGTGTGCAGTGTCTGTAGTACTCTAGATCTCTGGAAATGCGGCCTGACGACCAGCTTAGCATGTGCTGTGGTGTTGCTGTGCACATGGTGCTCTGCCATCTGCAGTGGTGCTGCATCTTTACCGACTCTTGAGGCTCCACTTTGGTTGTGGTAGGATTTTGTGGTGAGGACAATCTGGCACTGGGATGCATTTCCCCAGCAAGTGGATGCGAACACTGACAGCTCCACATCACCACCCAAGGTCCAAGGGGATCTCTCGAGCCCGTAGTCCCAACAACAACCTCAACGGGCTGACGAGCACATGCCCTGCAGTGTGCCAATCCACGCACCAGAGTCCAAATCCTGTCAAAGCCACTTGCACTTCACACCCAGTACACCTGTGTCGTGCAATGGTCGCGTGAATTCACTGGTGTGTGGCCCTCGTGCGCCTCCTATACCAACTTCTCAGGTCATCGTGTCACAAGGATCGCCCTAATAGAGGAACGGAATCATCCTCCACCGCTTGGGATACAATGGACGACTCTCTTTCCCATCAAACATCTGCACGAACAGTTGCCAACAACAGTGAGCAATGGTTGTGCTCCAATAAGCATCAGCTAAACCTGAAACAGCTGCAGCTGAATGCACACCCCACAACGCAAGTGGCACCACAAACCCTGCAGATGGTATTGTAAGCAGCATTTCTTCATGCTGGTACACAAGCACATCTCAAAATGAATGGCAAAACAGGTGGCTTGACACAGCCATCACTGCGACACACATGAACACACTCACAAACGGGCTGTGCACAGGGACATCCAGCAACACACAAGACAAACAGACGCACCTTCACAAGCCTCCTGTGCTTGTCGCCCGCCCACTGTGCCATCTGCAGACCTCCAACGGTGGCAAACAGAAAAGCTGCCACTGTCTTTGTTGCGAATCCGAATAGTACCCAGGCCAGTGTTTCGCATGTGTAATTGGCGCAGGTGATGTATTCAAACAAAAAGCCATGGGGAACCTTGTAGCCTTTTTCGCCGGGCTTTCTCAAGTTCTTCTGGAGTATGTGGCAGTACAGGTTGGACACCTGACAGACCACTGCACCACCCAAAAGTAGCGAAGCTGCTGTAACATCTGGCGGGGTGTACAGCGGGTGGTTAACGAAGTAGGATACCATGGCAGCGAATCCCCAATAGTAGCTGCAGTTCTTGAACAGGTTGAACAGCGGCATAGTCCCCTTGCTGAACCTGTGAAGGCATTGCATTGCATCAAAATCAAATCTTAAGCATCCTGCAACTCTGCCACAATCGAACACCTCCCAGACTGGCAAGGACATTACTTCAAGGCAATGCCACCCTACCTGTGGACAAAGAATGTCTCCAGGATGCGCTTTGCATAGTGTGCAGTCCAGAATGCCAGTGCCATGGTCTGTACAATGCTGTGCACCACTGGTTCTCTGGACAGCCAGAAAACAGTGTCAGTCACAGGCCCTGTACACAGTCAAGCCAACCACAAAGCTCTCCTTGCACATGCTTTGCATACAATGGGGTACAAATCTGACTGCCTTTCAATTAATCCCTCTCAACTCCGTGACCCCATAACATCAGCGTTTTGCTTTGGGGTGATGATTTCCATTAACCATATCCAACAGCTGGTGGGTGTGGCAGCCTTTGCACTGAATGGCACTGCAAGACAGATGCGAGGATGGAACACATCTGCAGATTGCATGTGCTACAAGGAAAGATCGCAGACGGGTATTCCACACAAGTCCATTCGAATGGATGGCATGCCTGCTTCGCATTCATAAGTCAGCACGCCCTGTAATGCAGTTGGCGTAAGTGCACCGATAAGAAACGTGTTGACATCAGAGCATGATGTCGTTCAATTGGCACCTCTTCTACAAGGCAGGTGTGTTGAGACTCTCTTCCATAGTGTGCTAAGCCGAGAGTCCATGATCGTTGGGAACACGAAATCATCGATTTGCAACCCGGGTCCTGTCCCCATAATAGTCCAAAAGAAATGGCCCTGGCCCGCAGCAACGTCCCCCAGCAGCTCTATATTCCAGGTTTGCCTGGGGGCACGTCGCCAAATTGAGCAGCCAACAAAACAATGGTGCCCGACTTCGGGCCAACGCAGGCTTGGCGCGAGCGCGTCACCTGTGGAAGGGATAGAGTAACTTTGGAAAGAAGTAGAAGAGCGGATAAACTGCCAGCGGACCGAAGTACTCCCAAAAGAAGACGGCGATATACGCAATCTGCGCATGCACACAGTGCAGTCATGCCTGTTTGGGCTAATTGCAAGCAGCTAGCTGCAGGTGGTCGATGTTGAGGACGTCGGCGCGATAGGCGAGCAGTTCGTCCGGGTTCCCAGACAGAGCCCGATCGTCTGATGCGTCAGTCACCTGGGGCCCCAGATCCTTGAGCACCACGGTAGAACCGTCCTCCAGGCCATACTCAGCAAGCCTGACACCCAGCATGAGCGCATCCCCTGTTTTCTGTCCCGGTTTCGCTGGCAACGTCAGCCGCTGCCTCGATGGGTGCCATTTCTTCTTTTTGGCGTGCAGCGCTTTCTTGAGCTCGTCCACCGTGGCCTGGGCATGCAACAGCCAAGTCTCAGGACTTCATCCCGCGCCGAGAAAGGGCGCACAATCGCGCTGGCAGACGTTTCCTTCGCCTCACATCAGCATCGATGGTCACACCGCCCTCGACGATCGTCTTCCCTGAACGGGACTGGATCTGCAGTGCAATGGGCGCCATTCCGGACGACCGATCAGCCTTAAACGGCTGTCGCAGTTCGCCCAGAGCAGGCCCAACCAGACAAAAGGGACCAGCCTGGAGCGCGCCCAACACCAGGTGTCCAAACTCCCGTCGTTTGGAACCCCCCTCGTGACGCGTGGCCCCACTGCCAGTCCCCTCAGGCGTCCGTGCTCTCATCCGACGCGACGGCAACTAATATCGTACTTCACGGTGCTCCGCAGACGTAAATATCGTATCCTTCACAGAACTCAACAACGCGCGCAGGGAGGTGGGTGGGCTTTTGGTAGCGCGTTCCGCCCCGCCACCTGTCGAGCAAGGGCGCCACGGGCGCGGTGCCCTTCCGCGATGCTCGCTTCTGACCCCCGTGCTGAAGTCGAAGACATTGACGACGACGACGACGACGACGCGGCCCCGCAATTGGTTCCCCTTGCACCCTCCAGTGAGTGTTTCGGTCTCTGTCCCTTCCCCGAGACTCCTGCTGATCGCCCGGTGGGGAGCGCTGGCAGACTGCTTCCTGTGCTCCGGCAGTGTAGGCTTGGGTGATGACCGCGGAGCAGGAGCTTCGGTTGAAGGGGAGGCCACCGGGATCGACGCAATCCAGGCCAACCGCAATGGTCAGAGGCCTCCGGCTGACAATGAGCCCGTCCCCGTGACGCTGGTGACAGGTGCGTGCTGTGGGGCTGCAGAAACACTGGCCGTATGTGGGCCGGCTTTGGGCACTGGCTGTGGATTTGCAGAGGCCGCGGGCCTGGTGATCATGGATGGCTGATTTGCGCAGGCTGGCTTGGGGCGGGGAAGACCACATTGGTGAACTACATCTTGACAAGCAAAGAGGTGTCGCGAGTCGCCGTCATTGTCAATGAGTTTGGAGACAGTGCGAGCATTGAACACGCCTTGCTTCAAGGGCCAGAGGTGGGTTCATCGATTGCGTCGGCGTCCATTGCGGCTGGAGCATTGTCAAGCAGTTGTCCCCATGAACAAAGTGTCCCACCGCACATCAGAGCAACAATCCACAGTACAGGGCTTCCCGAGATCGCAAGCATAGGCTCAACGGTTTTCAGTGTTGTTTGCAGCATGAGACTACAGCATTGGTGTATTCCTGTATGGAGGGGGCATTTGAAGGGGTTCCGCTATTCAGCCTTGGGCTGATCCAGGATTCAATGTGCATCTGGCAGCTTTAGCATTCGCTGGATGTTAGGGTGTCTTGGCGGGATGGCCATTCAACATCGATGCCACTCTTTGCCACAGGAGGTTCCGGTGATTATCATGGACTTGACCACTTGACTGTCACTTGCTGCCAGGGATGCATGGGCAGGCAAGGATACCGAAGTCGCCGCCCACTGGCAACCAGCTCAATTGAGCATCTGCAGTTCGAGTGTGTTGCTTCCCATCTGCGTGTGCATTGTTGCTCTAAGAGGTTTCATTCTGTCTAGGCGATTAGATGACCTACCTTGACGGCTCTGGGTGGAAAACTGGCGCATTTGGTGCTGCCTTCATTATCAACAAGACAGTGATGAGCCACGTATAGGCACCACGTGGAAAATTGCAGTGGGAGGACATGTGCTTTGATCTTTTGCAGCAAAAGTCACTGACACTTGTGTGATTTGGCTGACGAGCTGCATCGCCAATGGGCATTCCTCTGCATCTCACACTTCCTTGTCCAATTGGGCTCTATGGACAGGTGCCAAAGTCCACAAACGTCACTGCAATAAACTCTATCTGTGGCTGTGCTACAGGATTCCAAAGCTGTTGCAGCTGACTGGTTGGAGCTGAGCAATGGTTGCCTGTGTTGCACTGTTAAAAGCGACTTTGTGGCTGCCCTGGAAGGGCTCATGCAGAAAAGAGAAAAGTTCGACAACATCGTGATAGAGACCACAGGGCTAGCGAATCCAGGGCCAGTGGCGACCGCCCTCTGGACTGATGAAGAACTGGAGGCAGGCGTGTGCCTTGATGCCATTGTTACCGTTGTTGATGCGAAGCACATAAGGAGGCAGCTGCAAGCACGGCCGGAAAGTGGGACCGTCAATGAAGCACAGCAGCAGATCGCATATGCAGATGTTGTAATCCTAAACAAGGTGCGAAGGGTTCTGCATGATTTGCACACATCGCGGAGGGTGGGCAGAATGCGGTCACTTCGTGTGCTACGACTGCTGTCAGCTGAAATTGAATAAGGCGCTGTCGCAGGTGGACCTGGTGACCCAGGAAGAAGCCGACGAGATTGAGGAGGAAGTGAAAGCGATCAACTCCACGGTTTCCATCACAAGGACCATACGATCCAGGGTGGACATTAATGCTGTGCTGAACAGGGGCACATACAGAGGAGGCAGGGCAAGAGGAGGTGCTCGACAATGGGCAGATGGTCTGACGAGAAATTGCTCTGGTGATGGTGGACAGCAAATGCCCTGCGAGGGCCACGCGGACTGTGGTGACGTACACAGTCAGCAAGTCACCACTGTGAGTGTGACAGCCTCGCAAGCTGTTGACAAGGAGAAAGTGAAGACGTGGTTGGATACTTTGCTGTGGGAAAATGATAATCTTTGGGATATTTTTCGGATGAAAGGAATTCTGAATGTGCAGGGATCTGATAGACAGCACTTCATGCAGGCTGTGCACGAGATGTACGAGTTAACTGAAGGGGATGAATGGCGGTCTTCAGACACAAGAATCAGCAAAGTGGTCATCATTGGCCTGCAGCTGTCACACAGTCAGCTGCAAGCTTCTTTTGCAGATTGTGTGGCCACCTAAACCCCAGTCCCACGGTTCTGCACATTCGGTCCTGCCGCACGGATTTGTGCTTCATGAGGACTTTTCTTGAAGTCGTGATGTTGGGTACGAAGTGCTGCTGCAAAGTTCCTTGCCTGCGTATGGCAACTTCTAACGTTGTGCATGAAAGCAGTTCTCAAGCAGTGCAGTCATCTGTGTGAGCCCTGTGACAGAAGAGGCCATCGGTGCTTGCGATTCGTGTTGCGCAGAATGGTACAGACAAGTATTACACTTGTCCCCTGACAAGGTGCAAGGGGCCCTTCATTCCATGCTGCTTTCATGATAGACACAGCGTTATATTTTTCCCCACATCGGGATAGCACTTATGGGTTTCCATATGGGTTTCCTTATGGGTTTCCATAATACACACAGTCTGGATGTCTTTTTTGAATATCTGTGCAACAATCGCAACAACGCAGATGTTGCTCACCACAGTCACTCTGTGCTATCCCGGGCATGAAACACACTTTGCCCAACGGGCAGCAACGCCGTTCCTTGCAGAATGTTCTCCTGAATAGACAGGTTGACAGCGTGCGGCTCACCTACCATTGCCCAAAACAGAAACTTTGGCGGAATGTGAGGACAGCACTCTTTGGATCTTTGAGGTAAGCGAAATTCTGCTATGACGTCCCCGTCATGTGCCTCAACGGGTTGGGTTGACATGAAACTCCGGCGAACTCCACAAAGAACCATCTCAACCACTTTACATTTTGACCGCCTGATGTGTAGCAACAGCAAGTCGACCAACGCTCTTTCCGTCGCATTGTGTCTGTCCTCCGCTCCCATTGCCACCGCGATGGGCAAACATGCTTGAAACAGAAGAGCGAATTGATGCACCTGAATATAGATTGACTCTTGTGAGAATTGGATTTGCAAACATTCTCAACTGGAGGACTGCCACCTGGGGCTGGCCCATGAAACAGCTTTACATCAAGCGCTTCAGCCAGTGGCGAGTTTCGACTTTTTGTACACCTTTTCAGGATGTCCTGACTTCATTGCCTGTCTCCAAGCACACAATTGATGAATTCTTCCCCATGATCCATCTGGCAATATCACCACACGTGGGCATGCCTCACAAGCTCAACTTTCAATGCACTGCCTTCCAGCGCAGGTACAGAGTGTCTCACTGAGAGTGGTCTTGGGAGGCACAACCACCACATTTGGATCCTCTCCCCATGCAAAGCCACATCATGCACTGCACAGCCTCGTTTGCACACTCACTCGAAGAACCATTTCAATCCCAATAGCCCATACCTTTGAGTGCAACAACCGCAGGAACAAACCCCAACAAGCAATTTAAATTTCATTGTCAGCGAGACTAATGTTGGTTCAACAATAGGATTCAAGCTTCCTGGGACATTTCGTGCCCATGTCATGGCCGGCTGCGCCAACGCCAAGCAAGTTGAGGACGATAATGTGGTTGCACCCACTAGAATCCAGGCGCTTGGTGGTGTATCCACTTGCAACTGTGGGACGGAAGCGTTCACATCACAGTTGATGCAGGAGTTGCACAGTCAGCACACAGAACGACAGACCAACGAGCAAAAGCCACCACAGTTCATTTACACATTTGCATTGTACTCGAGTGCAGTGACACACCATACCATCCACAGGCAACCAATATGCACACCAACAGCACCTCAAAACCCAAACACACCATCCATCTTGCGGCAGTGAACAGGTAGTCACTGAGGCGATTCAAGAACTTGCCCACTGAGTCCTCCACATCAGAGCTGTCGATTAGTGGTACAACACTACGCTCAGCACGGCGACAGACCTGCAGCAGTGATGAACGAATGCCTGGGCAACCAATGTGGCTGAGCCCCGGTGGCAAGAGCTGGCAAGCGCAGTGTGGAAGTGCTGCCAAAGCAAATGCGCAACTCCTCACAGTTGTAATGGGGCACAACACTAATACAACTGGCATCAAGATAGTCTTGGTGTGCCAAGGCCAATTCAATGTGACACAGCCCGTGCTGTTCATGCAGCTTACAAACATTCCACACTGCCGTAGTACTCTCATCCTTGCCAGCGCTTCATTGGAGCTGTGAGCAACAGCCTGCAAACAATTCCACATACCCCCCAATTTCCCAACCCGAACACCACACAGCCCCAGTAGAAGCCAGAATTAGTTGCCTTCAAACCATCCACAGTTGATTCCTTCCAACCAACCCGTCTTAGTGCGAGGATTTCGCACGTCCACAAAGGGAAGCATCGGCACCAAGCTGGAATGCCCTTAATCAGCTGGAACCTTTTCAAACACACGCACGAGGGGCTCTGCTGGACGACCAGCAGAGGGGCGTGCTCAAAAATTGCAGTACTCAGCTTACCGCGCGAGCCAAATGAAGAAACGAAGCTGCCTTCCCACCTGCAACGTGTCAATACATTCCTCTGCATTAAACAACACAGTGGTGTTGTTTGTCACCACTTCAGAAGCTTTGCAACACCACTTCCAGTATTGAGACAGAGGTAGCTACAAGGTGCCTGTTATGTTCCTGGCATTGGATGTGTATTCAGGGTTTGCATCTAAGATATGTGCACTGCACCTGACGGCAAGATAAACTGTGACAGAGTCGGAAGTTCCTCATCCATGCTGTCGATCCATTCCTGCAACGGACACACTTCATCAGCACTTCCGCCAAAGATCATTCTCCCCGGTTACGTGTATGGGACACAGCCCGGCGACACAACATGGAGACACACTGAGGTTATTTCACCGTTGTCAACCGGGGGTAATTCTTGTACGGCAGGCACGTCCTCGGCACTTGTCGGCCCGTCCTACGCCAGCAACCTGTGCGATTGCAGTGTTTGAGGGGATCACCTCCAGTATTTGCACCAGCTCCGAGTCGAATTGAACGCGCCGCAGTTTTTCTGGAGTCGAACTGGTTATTGGAGTGGCGCAAGCAGAGCCAACGTCCAGGAGGTATGTCTGCACTGTCTCTAGCTGCATCAAACATTAGGCACACGCACACACCACAGTGAGAGAAACTGCGCTTCCTTGGCCTGACGCAGCCGGCCTGACCAGGATTGCGTGGCGCAGGCAACAAAGCAAACATGTGTGTCCCATTTCGTCCCCACGGCATTCGTCGGTAGCTTTCTGCTTCCAAGCCGGCGAGTTTCTGGAAGCCCATACCTGGCTGGCAACACCCTCCCCTCCCTTCACTTCCTCGCAAAACTCTCTCGCCACGCCGACGGCCGAGTTGAGTTCGTCGACGTCTCCCAGCGCGTTGAAAACCCGGTCGTCTTTTCTCTTGCGCGCACCATTGAACAGGCTGGACTCCCCCAGGTCGCCGGTCTTGGTGTATATTTTCATGCTGCGTGGGCCAGGCGCCTGGGTGGCCCCGTGGGCTGCAGTGGGATGGTCGGAAAGGGGGCGCTTCCCACCGCTGGCGCCTTTTGTGAGTTAGACTGATGCGAAGCGTCTGCGCGCACGCACAGGGGCATCGGGTGATGCTCAATCTTGCGTGGTCAACCTCTCCAGCGTTTGACCGCATGACCGTCCAACCAGGCGTCACGCTGGGGTCCCCGGCAGAAAAAAGGCAGCTGAAACGTGACACGGACCCTGCCTGCAGGGTCATCAGCAATCCTTGCGAATCACAGCAGAGAGCAGGAAATCGCTTGTGAATCGGTTCATGTTTGTTGCCTCTGGTGGTAACTTCCTGTTGTCTACATCGGCAGCTGAATGACAAGCACGCGCAAAAGTTTGCACCCCCCTACAGGATACGTGCAGATGGGTACCGCCAAAACGAACAGTGTGAGCGCCATGCTAACGCCGAGCACTAGCATTGCCCGCGATGGACCCAAAGCGTCCAATATTGCCGCATTGTTGCAGGTGCGGCAAATGCTGTCAACTGCGTTGTCACAATTCGACAAACGGCATCAAGGCAGGTTCGCGTTCAACAGACAATCAAACGCGACAAAAGGGCGGTTGTGTTCTCGGGTGTCCACGCTTTGGCGTTCAAACGGATTTCTGCGGCGGGTCTCCAAAGGGCGGGGTCCGCACACTGGGCTTGTGCCTCGCTCGCTGGGCTCCTTGCACACGCGAGCGAGCCACAACCCCCAACAGCACAGTGTGCGAGCTCAGCACCCAAGCCTGAACACCATGGCAGCAACTTTGCCTAAGACCAGATGTCCCTCACATAGCGCCGCTCCTTGCTCATTTCTGCCAGCTTCGTAACCGCTTCCTGGCCCGTCAGTCTGCCAGCACTCTGCAAGATGGCCAATAAACAGTCGTGTACGTCCTTTGCCATCGAGGCGCCATCGCCACAAACAAAAACATACCCCGCCTGCGTAATTGCCATGTCAAATACTTCGTCTGCAAATTCCTTGATCCTGTGCTGAACATACACTTTGGAGCTCCCATGTCTTGAAAATGCCACCTCGAGTCGATTCAGAGTCTTCTCCTCCAGGAAGTCCTTCAACTCATCCTCATACAAAAAGTCCTCTGTGGGTTGTCGACATCCAAAAAAGAGCCAACAAGGGGCGCTTTGCTCCCCACCCGCCTGCTGGGCAAGACAAACACAAATCTCAGGCCCACCCAAACTCAACAACAGAATGGAGCCACCATTCGTGTGCTCAAATGTTGCCTTGCTCCAGCACAGACAAAAGTTATTCAGCCCACCTGACGTCTTGCCCGTCTTTCCTGCAGGAAGCCCAGGAAAGGTGTCACTCCAGTGCCCGGTCCAATCATTATCCATGGCTTCTCCAGAGTATCGGGAACATGAAAGGCACCCCCTGACCTCAAGAAAACTGGTAAGACAGCTTGCGGCTTCCCAGAATTGGAGGCGGCTGATAGAGCGGGGCTGAGCAGCCGGTCCATCCAGTGTGTTGCAACTCCATTCTTTGTGCCCCAAGGTGTTTGCAGAGTAACAACTGTGAAGGCAAACTGCGCTTTGTCTCCCTTTTCCAGTTGAGACGAAGATATCGAGTACAAACGTGGTGCCAAAGGAGGCAGTATGTCGAGAAGGGCATCCAGAGGAGGTTTACAAGATGGACAGCTGCACCACAGCGCAAATACAATAAGATAAGTGATGACAAAGGCACTGGCAAATCTTGGCATCTTCCGAAACGTGGTGCAAATTGAGGGCCTTGTGGGGAATTCATGGTGTGTGATTCGACATGCTAAGTGATTCTACCCTCCTCAAATTGTCAACACCACCTTCATGATAGTGAGTAATGTCTCTGTATTGGACCAGAACATTGAAAATACTCCACATGAATTCCACGTCCCAAAGACAGTTGTGTGTCATGGTAGCAGTCGACATGGGAGTGGCAAGCCGTGTACTCTCCACTCCAATTTACACCCACAGCTTGAGGGCAGCACAGAGAGCGGTAATTGCACACATCCATTGCTGCAAGCATTCCTATTACGTTTCACACCATTTCTTTTCCTCTGTCAGCGATCCGACAAAGGGGTACAGACAGAAGAAAAAACCTGCTGGAGAACAGAACCACACTGAACACAAATGCACTTATGAAGCATCTGGAATTGTGAAGATGGCTATGACAAGCAACATTCTCACGCCACAATTACCATAATGCTTTGTTCAGCAAATGATCTCGCAACTCGAATCAGATTCTCTGTGACCGCCCCTACAGTTCGTACCCGGCATGAACCACTCCGTTCACCTCTATCATACCTTCGCAATATCTGCACAACGGAAGAATTGCCTTCTACCACAACCTTCCTGTATGCATCCCGTCCACTTCGACTGCACAGGTACAGAAGTTTTCTCTTCTCTATTTCATCTGAACAGTGCTCTGCCAGCAGCCGCAGCAACGTCTTCCGGGGGACAGAGGTGATGTCACACGCAGATGCCAGGGCATGCTGCACACTGCAGGGCCAGTGCAGGTGAGGAAGGAGCACTTTAGCACACACATGCACATCAGTCACTTGCAGCTTCTGGACTCGTATTGCTGGCAATGGCATTGCACCAGCTAAGTGTGTCAAACTGGAGCAAGTGAATGTTAATTTGCTGCTGCAAGGCCTGTGTGGCACAGCATGCGTGCATGGGGCCAACAACACCACCTTCTTTGGGGTGGTGGTTGCAAGAACTCCCCTTACCTTGATTGCTGCTTTCCTGCCTGGGCACCACTGAAAACACACGGGCACCGTCAATGCCCAGAGCTCCAAGGATGTCATTCACAAGGCAAGGGTCATTAGCAGGTGCCACCCCCATGGAATCCCCAGGTCTGTAAACAACTGCGCTTCCAGTCAGGTCCACCTCAACATGAAGCACACGCTTGTCAGACCACCCAGCAGTCAATCGCCTGAAAATACAGCAGCAGAGCAAGCTGTTAGGCAGCCTTGGAACAACACGGCAATGCCGCAGGGGTTGCAAAGTGCATCATGCCTTGGCAGTGACACTGCAAAAGCGTCTAGTTCCAACAGTCTGCAAAGACCCCAGGAAGAAGTGAGTAGAACCCCAGGCCCACAGCAGCAAGTGACAAACAACACTTTGGCCTCCTCCTCAAGGTGCATAATAAGGTGCCAGCCTGGGCACCCACTGGTATTCGATTGTTTCAAGCACATCCACATATCGTGCTCTGATACAGATCCAACCGCTGCTGCGGCAGGTGTTGTGGGCTACCAGCAAACGCAAATGCACGCAACACCTACATGAGGGCCAAGGGTGCATATGTGGGGGTGCTCCTGCACAATAGTGCCACATTAATGGGTCCTGCACCTGCAGAGGATGAGCGGCACACACCTTACTTCAAGCACCTTTCCGAGGAACGGATTCTCAGCATTGTACAATCCTTTGGGATCCCTGTGCTCCATTTCCTGTTGACTTGGCCACGATTTTTCCCTTAGCAATACAACGTCGGCAGCATTCGAATCCTCTTCCCAAACCAATTTCACCCGACATTCAGGACAGGCTGGAACCCCCTGCAAGTCAACGTCGCTGCTGATGCACAAATCAGATATTGATGCCAAAGAGTCTGTGCTTTGCGGCCCCAGAGAAACCCCTGCATTGCTTGCTGATGTGGCCTGCGAGAAGGCCTGCTGTGTGGACACCTTGCCATCTGTTTTCTCCTGTTCAGGAGATACCTTTCAAAAAGGCACAACATCCTTAGGGACCCCAGCCAAATCTTTACCTCCGCACATCAAACAAAATATGAATTGGCCAAGTTGGGTGCAGCAAAAGCACAAATGAGTATGAGCTTCTTGCCAACTCACTGCCACAAAGGACTTGTTGGCATACAATTGTTTGATGAGTGCATAAAGTTTATGCATAGTAGTCAGCACGATAGCAATACTCATTGTCGAAAACAAAGGCCAGACTTCGGCCCCATGGTGTAACAAAATCGTTGATCTGCATATGAACTCCAAGAGCAGCTCAATCACATTGAATACCCACGTTAGTATCTGGCCAAAAGAGACATGCAAGAATTGTGCATCAGTGATTCCTAGCAAAATGGATATTGAGATTCCCCCAGATTGCAAAACAGTTCTCTCATGCAAGACGTTGCAAAGCCACCAGACTCAACGTATATCGTCGTCTGCGTGTTGTGTGATGCAAAACACTTCAGGGCATCTATCTTCAGTCAAGGCAGCCCTTGTACTTGAAAGCAACAATGCCTCTCATGGATTAGAACACTGACACTCTGTGCTTCCCTGTATTTTATGTTCCCCAGGCTTTTCACGCCTATTGTTCAAGCAAAATGGTAGCAACCATGACCTTGTCGCATCCCCAGAAAACAGCACAGAAGCGAATGCCC
Source organism: Ostreobium quekettii (assembly GCA_905146915.1). Classification (NCBI taxonomy): domain Eukaryota; kingdom Viridiplantae; phylum Chlorophyta; class Ulvophyceae; order Bryopsidales; family Ostreobiaceae; genus Ostreobium; species Ostreobium quekettii. Next base: position 38,000 of record CAJHUC010001605.1, read on the forward strand.
TGGCACAAACTGCGACATTTGCATGGCACGTTGGGCACACTGCTTCAACACCAACACCTATGTAATGTGCTGATCACCACTCTGGGCCTACCGAAATATGGTGCACATTACCTTGTGGACTGTGCCACCAGCGACCGCATTCTTCAGTGGGGCCCAGAGTCGCTCAACCCAATCTTCAGCAATCTCTTCAAGGCCTTCCACCTCATCGGCCTCCTGGCATCCGTGGAAGCATTCTGCCCCCAACTCCCTGAATTTTCGGCAGAGCGTCCGAGGCACATGCATGAAGCTGGTGTAATTTGAGTCCCCCAGGCCAAGGCAGGTGAATTGGATGCCTTTCAATTGTTCAGGGCTTTGGGCCTTCTGCAGCTGCCGAAAAAATGCCGAGGCGTTGTCCGGCGGGTCACCGTCACCAGTGCTCGACGCAACTAACACAATGACGGAAGTCTTTGCGGCTGAAACGTTCTCAAACCCCAACTCATTAAGCGACAAGACCTGCAATACACAGCGAAACCAAGGCAACAAATGAGCCGATTGCGACGGCTGCCTTTTCTGCTCAGCCCTGTCGCACGCTCCGTACCCATTTGGGGTACGCTGCACCTCCAGTCAACAAAGGTCGCCTTGCTGTTTGGCCTTTTCCCTGAAAGTCAGCCCGATGGCATTCTAATATCGTTGAGGGCGCCGCACCCCCACGGCGTTCAGGGCTCTATTCCAGAAGATGGGTCACAGGCACCCAGGTCGCTCCAGCTGTGCTGACGTTCCCACCTTTGACGCAATGCCATGGCTCTTGGATTCCGAAGCAATGGCGCAAGCTATGTCTTGCGCTGTGCCAGTCTGTGACGCGAACGCGATGACGGCCTCCCGGACTGCAGGCTTTTGTGCACTGGTCTTTTTCGAGGAAGCAGCTCTCTGCGCCCTGCGAGACGCGGCGAAGCGGTCCTCAGCCATGCCGCCGGGAAATGAGCACCCACACTATCACGCGCAGGGGCCGCCAATGGCCGCGCGTTCCGTGGTGCGGAAAGGACCATCGTCGCCCAATGGCTGTCCCCGTTCCGCGAGCTTGTAGTCTCCCAATGGGCCGCAGCCCTACCTGAGGCGAGCAAGAATGGCGGCGCCTCCAGTCAGCGGAGGCCCGCCCGCCGACATCTTCGTGCTCCGCCGACAGCAGACCTCTGGACGCACAAGCCCCCGTTTGCCCGGAACAAATCGCGCTGTGTTGAGACAGCTTCGATGTGCGTGTACGTTCTTTCTTCAAGTTTGCAGCTGATGGTCGGGGAGCTCCAAACGGAAGCGATGGTGCAACCCCGGTCTGACATGCACTCGCAGTTGCGGGTGCCAGCTCGGCGTATCGATCGTCCCGCCGGCAAAGTTCACCGGAAGTACGGGGCGCTCTCGTCCGTGGCAACGTACTGCTTGTGCAGCCAAACACCGCCGGGGGGTCAGCGTGATATCTCCGGTTGCCGGGTTTCACTGCGGGGTGGGAGTGCGGTGTTTGGGGCCAGTGCGGGCTATCGCACGGAACGGTCGCCGTTGAAAGTCGCGGCCAAAGCTGTATGGAAGCGACGCCCAATGGCGGGCGGCATGGACAGTGACGGCCCGAGCCGGCAGGCGTCCGTGGCGGAGTACGTCATCAATGAATTTCAAGCAGTGGCGAAGATCTTGCTGGAGAAAGCGACTCCCCAGGTTAGTGGGCTGTTAGCACATCGATTGGAGTCTCGACGACCGAACAATCGAAAACGAGCGAAGGGCCCCTTGTGCTGCGGCAGTGGATTTGGCAGAAGCGGCGATCATCAGTGGCTCGGTGCCTTCGTTGAGGGTTCACCTGTCTTTGCAGCATTGCAAGTAGCCGTCGTGCGCGTTTGCACCTTTTTCTCTTCTCTTCTTCCGTTTGGGCACACTCTGTAGTGGCATGCACTTGGCAGTGCCAGCAGCGCTGCACTTCCCACTCTCCCGAGCAGTCAAATCACCGAGTATCTGTTTGCAGCGTCGCTGTTGTGTTGCAGTAGCCATCCTGAACCCAATGCTCGGCGCGGTGGTGAGTTGCCACTGTGGCCGACAAGATTTGGGGCAATTCAGTGGGTGCTCAAGTTATGGGCGGCATGTTCCAGGTTCCGCTGTATGCAACTCCGGAGTATGCCCGGTATGACAAGCTCTTGAAATGCCTGAGGCTGGTTGGCAAAGCCAACGTTCCTGCCGTGTTCGATGCCCTGTGGGCTTGGAGGGCGCGCATGGAGGAGCGGTTGTCGGGCGTCGTGGATACCATCAGTATCCAGTGCAGAAGGGTAGGCAGGCGGCTGATGCTCTCCCCCTGGGGGTGCCGGCATGGGTCTTGGATGTTTTGGTAACAGTTTCGCTGGTGGAGATAACCCTCCCAAAGGAATGTCCAGACCAGTCATTGGAGTACGTGCAGTCGAAGAGAAACTCCTGAATGTCTATTGGGCGTTGGGGCGTATCTGCTGCAGTTTGCTGCGTTGGATGTATGGATCCCCAGGCTTCAAATGTTGCTGGAAACACTGTTGTTAAAGATAAGGGCAAATACATCAACGAACTGCAACTCTAGCAGTCCCAACACAACAGGACAAGGCAATGGGCACCGCAACAGGCACAACCCTCACTTGGACCAGAACCTGTGGGCTGCTGGTCAGCACAACAACCCTTGACAGATATGCCAGGATTTCGATGGCGCAAATCATACATTGCCTTTGTGCATGATACAGTTGTAGCCCACAGGCAGAAATGCAGAATTGGCAGCAATGATTCGTTTGGCATGGATTGGTATTTTGGTGCGGTGATGGAACCGAGAGTGTCCTTGAGGATGAACTCAACAGTATCGTTGATGGTGCATTCTGCAGCCAATGATCTCTTTTGTTGGTATGTTCATAAAAGTGAGCAAACTCACCAGCATGGTGGGCATATTGCCTGTATGCTTGCAGAACATATTTCTGAGTTTCAGCCATGATCAGATGTTCATTTTGGTTTGGCAAGTGGTACAATTCAATGTGATAACCTGTGCCAGCTTGGCCACTTGTTGTGCTATAGGACTTTCTGCTTTGTTTCAGTGAATTGCACAGCTCTGATATTTTGCTGTCAGGAGTTTGCTGACAACACGTTGCAAATAGCCTAGTGCAATTTGCCAAATTGCATGTGATAGTGACCTTCTGATCGGTGGGCCCCTGTCATGTGCCCAGGACTTCGTCTATGGGCAAGGTTTGAATCGCAGTGTCCTGTGTGGCGGTCTCTGAATGCACACTGCTGCAGTACTTAAAGGCGCAGTTGTACTCATTGCTCATGCTGAGGTTATTTTGACACAGGCAGTTATTGAGTGCACACTGATGGAGACATGCCTACAGCTTCTTGAGGAATTGCCTCCACCATGCTCAAGTGTTCTTGGCAAGGGAGCAGAGGAACTGGAAAGGTGTGGTTGGTTGCTGTATTGACTACCTGCTCTTGGTTTACACAGTGAATCATGCAAAGAGGCATTGAGGCTGCAACAGAATGCAAAGAGATGCTACTGTGGTTTGTGGAATGCTGGAGTCTCTGGTGATGCCAATGAGTATTGCTGCATAATCATTCGCTGCAGGGTCTCAACAGTCCTAGGATTGTGGTGCTGGCATGGATGATGCTTTCACAAGAGGAAAAGGAAGTATTGAAGAGAGATTGTGCATGGCATAGTCTCAACAACATCATTGCGACTTTCTGAGTCGTTGAACGCCCTAAGTTGTTGTCGTCCACCCAGTTGCATGTTTAAATGCAGGCACTGGCCTGTTTGTACTGGAAAATCAGGGCACATCACGCTGCCAGTTGCTCTCTTGTTAATTTTGTCTCCAACGCACAGCCATCTTGTACAAATCTTGTGTTCTTGCCAGCTGAAATTTTCACCTGCTATTAGGTGTCTGACGTGTGACCAAAGAAGTGTAATGGCGTTTTTATTTGCATGTGTGGAGAACTGCAGTACAATGAGACCACATGCTCCATCAAAACGTGGTTAGGTTTGTGGCCTGCTTGGCGCTGAGACCCCGACAAGGAGTGGCACGAGTTGCTTTTGTCAGGTTCCTCGATGGATTCACACTTGACACCATTGTTGACCTGAGCATGGTTTCTCACACTGCAAGGTTCTATCCTGCCACAGTTCCATACAAACGAATTCTCACATCCAGAATTCTTGCAGAGCATAAGTGGAAGGATTGACTCTTCGGGGGTGTAGCTGATGCATTGAAACATCAGAATCTCGGGACCACATTGTACTTGAATGCATGACCTATGATATAACTAGAAATCATTGATGTGAGTCAGCTCGCCAGGGGGGCAGCCCATGGGTTGTGTGGGATCTGCCAGTGCTTGTTCCCAAATGCCTTAAGGAACTCATGGTGCATGCAACATATGTCATGAAGTGATGGGATGAGCTGCCAGGGGCCCTTGGGGCTTACAGTGAAGAGACAATTTGTACATTGATCAGAATTGCTCACCTCAGGGCATTCCCTCATTCTGTATTGCTCTGATTGATGCTGGGTCACTTGGTTAAATTCAGCCTCAGTCTGGTTGGTTTTGCTGGATTGGCAGTCAGCACACTGGGGATCCTTTGGTCTGTATTTGGCTTGTTCTTTTTTGCTATTGTTTCCTTCCCCTGAGGCTCTGCCTGGCCAGCAATACTCAGGTCGGATATGGACACAAACAAACACAGCGGGAATAAACAAATGCATGTGCCTGAAACCAGTGCCCAGCATCGCCAATCTGGTGATAGGCCTTTTGCATTGTCATGCGAGACTTGTAGTCAAAATGAAGATTGGGTATTTGAATATCTTGAGTGAGCATAACGCCTGTGTTAGTTACCCTCCCAGACTCAGAAGATATCCAGTTGTGGTGTTCCAGGGGGCTTGTTACAGTACTTTGTTTCAGCTTCACCTTCAGCCAGCAGCACACACGCAATTTTTCCTGCCAAAGAATGGAGACAAATGTCAGCTCCACGTAGCATCTGACTGCTTCCACTGTGACATTGAATTTGCTCATACTATTCAAACCCATCTTCACCCACCCACCCACCCACCCTCCCCCCTTCCTAAGTTAAAAATCGAAAGCTGGCGTTCGTTTTGTGGATGCAAAGAAAGCACACAGGGCCAAACTGATTCACAGGTACATTGTATTGTGCTTTGGATTTGGCACAATGTTCAACTGATGTTGCAATATCCTTTGGGCTTCCCAGTGACGATGAGCATCGTGTACTGGTGTGTGGGCTCAGGCTGGCCTTCAGTTTGGCAATAAGTGCAGAGCAGATCATATCTCGTCCTGAAGCTGGCCAGCATCTGCAACGTGTTGTGGCATTGAGCAGCCATGTCATTGGTGCCTTGGCACGCGGACGGCTAGAGGCAGTCTCAGCAATGTTCTTCAGAATGCTGGAGAACAGAATCCACTCTGAGAGCACAACACACCGGCAGGAGATCATTGCCCTGTGTGCAGCAATGAAGCACGTCCGGCTGTCGTTCGACTCTGAGCATGAAATGGCTGCAGCAGTCAACTTCCTGCAGCATGCAAACCCCCTTCGGCATGCTAACATACCCATGAAGAAAAGTCAGGTGTGCACAGAGCTGCAAAGGCACGTCACTATGCCAGGTACCTGCTGTAACGTTTTCTTGAAGCTGCTGCAGGTTTGATTTCCGATCTGCAAGTCGCAGTTTGTTGGTCTGACATGCTGCGTGCCGAATCCTCACTACAAGTGCAGTGATTCCTGCAACCATGTCAGGCAATGGGCCTCCTGTCTTGAGCTTGAAAGCTGCGTGTTCTTGTGCATCCGAGGTGACAATGTAGAATTTGGTGAACACAGATTGAATGACTGGCAACAGACCCTCATATGTCTGGGAAAGGTCAAGTACTGCATCTCTTCCAAAAGTCTTGTCCGTTATCCAAATCACGCAAGTGGAGGCCAGAACATGCGAGTCAAAAAAATCGATCAAAACAGCTTCAACGCGCCATGTTGATAGCTACCTGTAGAGCCCTTGAGCGTGGAAAACGGTGATGCTGTTCTTCAGATGTGCTAAGAGGGCAAAGACGCCACTTTTTCTTTCGTTGGGACCTACAGGGGGGTATGGGGAGCTAGTCTGGCCCTTTAAAGGAGGTGGATCGAGCTGAGTCGTCTCTAATAAATGTGATTGGCCTAGTAGTTTGGCATGCAATGAAGATTCGGCTAGATTCAAAACTGAATCCACAGAGCGAAAGATGCGGGCTTGCCGCAGATTTTGGATGTCAACAGGAATTGTGTGTGTGTGTCGTGGCTGAAGGGCAAAAGACACCTAGATTAGTGCAATAGCATTGGCCTAACCAGTGCAACAAGGTTAGGAAGGCCGTGAAAACCGATGCTAACCCGAAAACGGCCTGGGTTGGTGACAACATGGCGAATCGTTGAAATTGATAATTTCAAGGCATGAATCAACATAGAGAAAGAGATGGTCCACAGAGGGTGTGACTGCTACGATGCCAAACTCTGGGAAGTTTGTAGCATTGCCTACTTATTGCCTACAACAAAGTTCTTGAATAATCTCGGGGAAACAGGCTGACACACATGGGGATGACGTGAGCACAAAACTACGGGAATTGAGGCCCTGACGAAGATGTATAGGGACGCTTTCGATAAGGCTGTGCAGGTCTTGCTACATGATGATGGCTAATGTAACCAAGATCTCAATTACCTCAAAGTCGACCACGAAATCCGAACCTGGTGACAGAGTTACGAATTGAGTTGATCTTGCAAAGTTATGGCAAGATTGGATAACAGACAAAACTTGTGTAGTGGAGGTAGTATGATGCCAAGAACCAACTGCGATGCCACGCGTGCTCCTTGCATCCACATTTGGGACCTTGCGGACATTTGGGAACATTGCCAAACCTGTTCTGGTGATATCCTCAGCAGACTTGTGGCTGCTGTTGCCTTTCTGTTCAGCTGAGTGCTCCAGAAACCAAAGCGTGTGTTGCTCAGCAGCTATTGCGGGAACATTCTGGCCTTCCTTCAAGTCACCTTTGGTAATCCAAGCTTGCTGTGACCAAGAATGGAGCAGTGGGGGCTGTTGGGGCATGATTATATGTCCAATCAGCTGTGCATTCTTGTGACACCTGTACCAAGGCTTGGCAACTCTCTCAAATGAGAGTTTGAGGTGTGCGTTGCAAGCCTGCAAAGCACTGCAGTCAATGGCATGCCCAGATTTCCTTTCTATCTTGATGCACATCAGCCTGTGGAATCCTTGGTTTGTCTCAGTTATTGAGTCGCTGAAATAATGAGTCAGGCACAGTGCAAGTCTTCTTTCTCGATTCCAAAACATGGCTTCTTGGGATGCAAGGCTGTAATAAATCGGCAGTCACGATCTTTGTTGTCTCACTTTTGTGATGTTCCACCATTGCACCGATTGGCCCAGTGGTCTGCCATGTTGAATTAGCATCTGCACCACAGCTTTTTATCCTGGCAGGGTGAATGATGCATTGGATGCTGCACGCTGACATTTGTTTTGGGACTGCTGTGTTCCAGGTTCATCATGCTCTGGCGTCCATGCTGTCGTCCATTCTTTTGCCCCTGGTTGTCGCTGATGTTCCTCGCAGGGGTGCAGAGCATGTCAGGGTTCACTTGGACAAGTGGTTCAAGACTGTTGCCACAATTGAGAAGAGCACAACTGACTGGGCAGTAAAAAAATCGAAGCACGTCCAGGTATGGACAATTGCATTGGGCTCATCTGTTTGCATGTGGGGCCGCGCCATCTTATCCTTTTAGGGGCAGACATCTGAGCTGACTTTTGGGTGAAGTACCCACTGTGGTGAAAGCTTAAACAACCATGATGCTTTGGCAGCTCCAAGTGCAGTTTGAGGCACAATGGGTGACTGAGACCATTTTGCAAAACTCTGTTCTGGTGAGATTGTTCCAGCGACACTGTCTTGAACTTGCAGACATTAAACATGTGCAATTCTGTGTTCTCCTAGGATGGCTATCCACTGATGACATATCTAGTCTGTTTGGAGGAGGATGCTACATTCTTTCAGACCAGCAACCGCCTGGTGAAGAAGTTGCACAAGCAGCTCAGACTCAAGGAGTGCCGTGCTCTGACAATAGACTGCCTAATTCAGTGCATCCAATGTTGGCTGCATAGGTCATCTCAGGCCAGGAGTGGTGCTGTAGAGTCCAAGCACATGTGGTTGGAGAGAGTGTGCAAACCTGTGACATCCAGTGTGAAGAAAGGATTTCTCACAACAACAGAACAACAGGTGTGGGCCCTACAAAGTGCATGTGGTAAAAGCTACAGAATATTCTCTTGTCTCGGTTCATTAGAACAAATTCGATTTACTGTGCTTGCTGATCTGCCAGGTCCCCCTGGAGTGCGGAACTTCGCTTTTTTCTTTTTTGAGACTGAGCATTCTTCTGGATTCAAACAATCTGGGGCTTTATATCGCCTTGCACGTTCTTGCGAGGTTGCACAAGGCCCACATATCTTGTTACTGGATGGGTGGCACCAGGGCACTGAAGTATGATGTGGTATTTTGGAATCAAAGAAAATGCCAAAGAATATGCACCAAGACAGCCTCAGATATGTTCCAGTATTGCCATATTTGTGGCTTGACTTCTTGGACCTCCACTTTACAGTGATGTGGGCATCCAAATGCATGCACTTGACTTCCTGTCTACATAGGATCGGTACACTTTTGAATGCATGGTTTATGTCTTGCATTGCAACATTGCACAAACTGTGCATGCGCACACTCTGTCTTAATCACTGCTGAGAATGCTCACTCCTGGGAGTCACTGTGCATGTGCCACTACTGCCAGAAGCACAGAGGCTTCATTTGTGTGACAGGACTGCCAAAATGGATAAATGTTGTGACCAGACAAATGCAAAATGGGCCTGTTCGCGCAACAGCAGGAAAGCACAAAGTCCTTGGACTTGGAAAGGGACCCACAAGACACAAATGCATGTGTCATTGAATTCATAGCTGTTCACTGATTTCATGCTGCAAAACCCACAAGAGTATGTGCTCACGTGCATTGGGCAGGTGGCATTTCATAATGGTCACTGTTGCATTGCCCTGAAAATTAATGTCTGTGCTGATTTAGACACTCCAAGATATCAGAGCGTGTACAGAAATTATAGTTGTTTGTAGTCATGATTGTTGACCAAATATTGGGACTTGTGTTTTGTACGTCAAACAGACAAGCAACACTGCCGATATCGCTATGTGCCCATCTGTTGCACATGCACTGTATGCAATTTATCAGACAGTCGCAAATGGGTATCAGGGACCGAGCCTGAGAATGCATCTGAAAAGAGTAGAAGCAGAAGTACAGGTAGAACTTGTCCAAGTACGGAATGGAAAGCGGATATGAATATTGTGAAATACAGCTGCAATGCACCTTGCAAGGTGGGAGAGACAGCCTGCATTGTGCACCATTTCTTCAAGCACAGGTAAGAGACACTAGTTTGTGGTGATAGCAAATCGCTATTAGCGATTGAGATTTCTGCTTCTAGCACCTAAAAGGGGCCCTTGTCAAGTGGGAAAGTTGTCTGCAAGATTGTCGCATAGAATGCCAAGCCTTGGACCACTAACATTGCTGTTTGTTCTAAATGTTGGTGTTGTGTGTATGGGCTTGTTGCACAGTTGTGTCGACTAATTTTGTTTGTTTCCCACTTTTGCAGGACCTTGTTGTCAAGATGTGTCTTGTCATATGCGATGTTGCTCCAGATTTTGCTGTAGAGCACATCATATTGGGTTTGCTTGAGTGTGACTCTGTGGAGGGTGTGACAACTGGGCTGAGAGCTCTGATGGAGATGTTGCTGTTTGAGGCTCAAAAACTTCGTGGGGCCAAGCCCAGTTCACCCTTTCGTACACCAACACTGCGTGCCTCCCTGGATCGTCATGAGCTGGAAGCCCAGGCATGTGCCCCCGCTCTACTCTGCACGTTCTGCCAGCACCAGCTGGATTCACAGTGCAGTATGTGATTGCTGCTCAATCGGTAGAAATAGACTGCCAATGGTCCCTTGAGTTGTGGTGTGTGTGGAATTCTGACCTGAAGCAATGACCAGCACTTATTGTGCATTTCCTCTTGCAATTTTGGTGGGATCCCTGGTTACATGTCCTTTGCTAGTGGTTGTCACGGACAAGACAATATCATGATTTATCTCTTGTGCTCTTCAGCTGCTGAGCTATGTGGCAGGAGGCAACCATGCTCTGAAGCTCTTGGGGCTATCAAACGCGATCTCAGTTGTTACTGAACGGGTTGGGGACTTGATGGACACATATCGACATCAATTTGGCAACATGGCTTTGACAAACAACCCGAAGAGTTTCCCAGATATGCAAACCAAGGACCTCATGAGCGGGATCAATGCCTTTTGCTGGGCTTTGCGACTGGTGCCTTACATTGTTCCCCAGTGCCTCATGAGGGATGGGCTTGCGGAGGTGCTGCCATTGTCAGTGCCATGAGTGGGTCTCTCGGCATCCCATGATTGCTTGTTGTGCTGCTGGGCACCGTCCTGTTAGCAGTAGTGATGTTTGAGAAGATGCTGTACTTCCGTGCTGTGCACTTGGGGCAGGGGTGGGAACTTGCATTGATGTGGACAGTAAGATGCCTGTCACTTGATTCCCACATTGCCAGAGAGGAGTGGGAACCATGCTGAACGAGGGGCCCTACTTCTCCGTATAATGGTCCTGCCTCAGGTTCAAACACGGCCTGTTCTTGTCCATTTTGAGACATTGAATGCTTATTCGAAAGTGACTTGACAACAGCAGCAAGGGTTGATTGTTGATGCATTTGTAGGCAGCCCTTTGCTCTGAAGCCGCATCAAGTAATCTGTTTCACATCAAGCCGGATGTGTTGCAATATGCTCTTTTTCCGTGTTGTATTGTGTTTTGTTGTGTTGTGGAGATAAGCATATTCCTGTTTCAAGGGAGATACTTGGAGGTCTGCAGGTTGCAGCCTGTTCAGCTGTCCAACTGTGTGCTGGCCAGGTACACAGCGCATGCAGAGGCTGCTGTGAGCCAAGTTGCTTGCCGAGCTTTAAGTAACGTGTTGAGTGGGATGCCACAAATGCGCAACAACATTGTGAATGGAATGATGCGCTCCGTTGTTCGCATCGATGACCTTAACACACAGGTGTGCATGCTGTGTGATTGTGACAACGGTTTGGGGTAACAGCTCATTGTAGTATCATAAGCTGGAGGATGGCTGTCTGCATGATCCTGTTCAGCCTCATTCGTCTCCAACAGGCAAGCTTCGGAACTGGGTATTTGGACATTGTGCCCAATAAATCACTGACAAGTGACAAGATTTGGACAGGGAGAGGTGGGCCTGATTGGGACACAGAAAGATTTGGTGTCGTAGGTTTTTTCTCAAGTGCATCCAGTGACCACTAGACTTTGTAGCATCTCTGAGGAGTGGAACAACTGACCCCTTGCAGTTCCCAGAGTCTGTAAAGTGCATTGTGCCAGCGATCCTAATAATCTGCTGCCTACAAGATTGCATAGTAGATGATGTTGCGATGCGCATGGAGCATGCCAGGCTTAGATCAGCCATCGTACTTCATGGAGGACCACTTTGATATTGTTTCAAATCACTGTTATTAATAATATTATTAATCTGTTATTATTTTATTGTAAATCTGTTGATGTCTTGCTGAGTAGTTCTGACATCCAGCAAACTGTGGCAGCAAACAGCTGTGTTGACATGCTCTCCAACAATAATTTACAGGAAGCCACCTCACTTGATGCTGCCTGCCCAGTGCTGTTGGCGGAGCGGCTCTGTTTGTGTGTAGTGTGAGCTGTGTTGTGCTGAGCAGGCCATTCTTGATGGCCTGAGGAATGCACTCAACCTCCTACAAGACTGGCAGAACCTTGCCACTTCCCCTGCGAGTCCTCCTGATCCTGCTGGGTTTGATGTACACCATATGGAAGGCCTGGCTTTGACATTTTTGTGCTCTGTGGACGTCCCCATTCGGGTGGCAGCCGTGAACATTCTCAAGGCTAGCCAGAAACTCCACCAAACACTGAGAAAGAAAGCACAATCAGGAGATCAGGGTAAGGGAAGCTTGCCCAGTGCACTTGTGGTTGGAGATGGACTCTGTACAGCTTTTTTGACCAACGTGTATGCTGCAACAATGATGATTCTATTTGTGCACCAGTTTTCCTTAGCCTTGCGCTGGAAGAATGGATTGCCTTTGTTTATATTCCCACGTGCTGCCTGAATGTGGCTTGAGGCTCCTTGAATGCTGCCTATGTTGAAGATGTGGGCGGGCGGTTATCCATCAGATGAGGAGACGTCAAAGTTGAACGAGCACCTTGTGGCCAACAACTGCATCAAACAAATTTATGTGAACAGAGGTTGAGCATGGTGGTTGCTCAAATGATGTTGCTTGGTGCCAGCACTTGCTATGGTTGATTGGCTGTCCTGAAAGATGTGATTATGAGTTGTTTGATTTGCCAGGAAGCCAGTTTGTGTCGCAGGTGGCAAAAATCACAAACAGATGGGCTCGGAAGAGTCAGTGCGGGCTAGATGGGCCAGGATGAGTTAGTGCGTGGCTGCACCGTGCTGAATTGGATTAAGGAGACGATGTGACGTTGTTGAATCTGGCTTCCATCCATTGTGATGTAAGGCTTGCCTTTTGCCTTGTTGCAGGGCTGCAGTTGCCAGAAGACACAACTTATGTGATGGATGTTCTGGAGGAAATGGGACCAAACATTGTGGAGCACTGCTACTGGGACTTTGGGGAGTGGTCAGACATGTGGAGACGATGGCGACATGTGGACGAGGGGGTGTCACTTTGGGTAATCCTTGTGCATGAGATGGCCATGTTTACCAGACCGCTGCTGCAGCTACATTGAAAGCCACTCAATGCTGCTGAACTGTGCATGTGTGCATGTACAGACATGGGTGAGGGAATGTCTTGCAGCAAGTGCTGATGACCCCCATTCTTGAAAGGAGGTAACTTGTGCTGCTTGGTGGCGATCTTGCACTTTCGGTGCACCATTGTAACCTGTTGATTTTCTTTGGTTTCCAGGATGCAATGCGGGCATTCTCTACAGATGAGTCGGACCTGCGGTGGTCACGATGCTTGGGGGAAATGGCAATAGAGACATCGTGCACCTGTGAAGCAGCCCTTGATGTTGCCTATGCTGAGGGTTGCCACAAGCTTACCAAACTAATGTCGACTGACTCAAAAGGAACCCTGAGTTTGCCTCACGATGCAGTTGATGGTGGACGGCTGAATCTCTGGAGAAACTACTGTGCCTTCTGCTGTGGCTGCCCACTCTACAAGAAGCAGAGTATGTTGTGCTCCTGGGCATGCGTTGGAGATGTTGTTCATATCAGTGCATTTCGTGGCTGCCAACGAGTACAAGTAGTATATCCAGCTGGGAGCCAGGGTGGGCACATACAAAACAAAGCGCTCACTGTGCGTGTACTGTGCTATTGGCTAATTTTGGTGGATATGCATGCTTGGTACTCTGTTTACTGACATTGTGGTAGCAGCTGGAATACAAACATCAGATTGGGCTGTGTGTGCATCGTGCGTGGTCAGAACACGCAGAGCAGCTCACTGCTGGCTGCCACTGGGGTTGAATGAACCGTGTGATGAATTTACACTGTGCCTGAGCAATCCAACCCTGACTGGAGGCTGGAGGCTTGGGTTGTAACAATCCATGTGGTTGCACAGTTTCACGAACAGAGGGAGTCCTGACTACAGCCGAGCTCTTCCGCTTGCTGGTTGTGCCTCTGACAGGCGCCCCAGTGGCCCATCAGCAATCTGCCATTTTGGCTTTGGGTCACTGCAATGCTGAGTGCTATGATGTCCTCTTCAGAGAACTCAGAAATGCTAGCAGCAGAGCCAACCTGAAGGCGAAGAGCAAGAGCAAGTTTGAGGAGGTACATTGCCCTTGCTGAGCATCAGTGTTCAGATCTGTATGGTCACATACAATAGAAGTGAAGGTGTTGCAATAGCAACGAATGCGAGATTGACATTTTGCAGCAGCACTTCTTATGTTGGGTAAAGGCACTTATTGTTGCTGCTGTCTGTGATCTGCTTTTGCTCAATTGGGACACAGGTCTCCATTGGAATTCACTGGCAGTGTCTCATATGTGCTGCATGCCCTTCCACCAGGTGCGACTGCACATGGCAAATGTGCTGCGAATTGTGGCTTACAGCATGCCACCAGGCACATTGAACAACAATGTCCTACGCAAACAGTTCCTTCTCTTCATGGACAGCACTGTCCACACACTTGTGAGCCATCCTTTGGATGGGCTTTACGATGTGCACCAGCTGTGCTACTGCCTGTGCAGCATTGCAGCATCCACTGCACTGGAACTCATTGGCAGCTCAGGGGATGGCCTCACTGCTGAAATGCGGAAGACACTATTTAACTTGTGCTCCCAGTGGTGTGCACCAGGCTACCCTCCAGGTATGCATTTGCATGTGTATTGTGTTGATGTGGAAAGGGCTGGAATAGCTGTCGTCCAAGAAAGCTAGGGCAGAAAATACAGCACATGGCAGCATATGCAGTGGACAGGAGCGTGTGAAGCCACTGGTACATTTGAGCAACTGCTGAACCGCATTCGGCTTTGCAACCAATTGCATAGGCTTTACCTTTCAGAAATAGGTAGAAGAAATGCCATTTGAAAAGCGATCTTGAAGAGCCATCTTGTCAAGGATTTGAAATGTCTTGCAAGTGTTGGATGTGTGTGTCCAGAATTGCAATGTCTTGCTGCTTGCAACCCACTGCTGGCGTTCTTGTTGGATACTTACTTGGTGGCTGCTGGCACACAAATTGGGACATGTGCTCAACTGGACCTAAACAAATTCTGTTCATGGGCATTCATTCAAGCATCCGATTGCCTGTAGGTACCTACCAACAACAGCGACACTGGTTATTGCCATATGCTTCATTTCCCCTTAGGTGCCGTTCAGCTCATGCATATTGTGCATAGTGCTGGCTTTCGCTATACACAGAATACTGATAGTGAGTTGTCATTAAGACATCAGAGTGCATTGGACTTCACTATGGATGCAGGCATGGGCAGAAACTGTGCTGCTTTGTCATATTACAGATGCGTTGGTTGCAATTGTCGATGTGCAGGCGCCAGTTCGTGTCTCAAAGCATGTATGTAAGATAGTGCTGCATGTGCTTGCCTCCTTGGTGCTGCCAAGCTGCGGGATCACCAATGTTTTGGTTGTTTGCAACAGGGAGGTACGAAGAGGACATGAAGTATTTGAAGGCTGCTGTACTTGCCAAAGTAAAGGACACTGGCTCCCAGAAGGAGGTTGAAGACGACTTTGCACTGAGCTGCAGCCATCTTGAACATGCAGCCCGAACAGCAATGGTGGCTATGCTTCAGGTAGTCAACGTGCATTTGCATGCTGCTTTAACAGCACTTCCTTTGCTCTGGTTTCTGGAGATCCACGCTCATGCTACTCGGAGTTTATTTCGATATTGGAGTTTTCTTGCGCATTTGGCATCTGGTTTGTCGCATGGGCATTTCCAGCATCATTTTCGACTGAGTTTCGTTGCAGACTCCCCTTCATGCTGCGCTGTGGCTTCAGCAGGGTGTAAATGGAGACAGTTCATGTGCTGACTGATACATGTTCTGCGGTGGTCGCCTAGGGCCCACTCTTCGACAATGATAAGCGCTTGACTGGAACATCGATTGGAACATGGATAGACTATCTAATGACATCAGGGCGACCCAATGATGTCCGTTTTGGGCCATCAAAGTGCAGCATTGCTCGACAAGCTCTTACAAAGCTGCTGGTTTCTAACCTGTTCCTCTTCGATCCTTATGTTGACCAATGCTACAGTGCAAACTCTGTGGTTGCAACCGTCTACTTTCAGGTGAGCATACTGCAGTGTTTGCCAGTTCCTGTGAGTGTGTCTTTTTGTCTACACCTCTGTACACAGTTTTGAAAAGGTGTAATTCCTTGTTGCAAGCAACAGGGCAAGAAATAGGACACAAGCGCCGCCCTATTGGATATCTACAACAGACAGTGTCAACCCCCTATCCCACCTTTCGGCATTGTAGAACCCTTGAAAAGGTGAAAGCTGTTCAGACTGCCAGCCACTTGGAATTGCGAACAGTTGCTGATGATGCACTGTGATATGTGTGAACGCTGCAGTTGGTATTGGAACACAGACACCAGGACACCTTACTTGTGCCTTTACAGGCTTTAGTGTTTGGACTTTGACCATACTGGAGATTATTACTCTTGCAGTGTCTTCCTTCAGGAAATGCTGCAAACCAGTGCCTTTGCGTGGTGGCTTCGCTGTGTAGAATGAAAAGGGCTCATGGCCAAGTCAGCTGCTGTGAACTGTGGATGTCCTTGTGTTGCTGGTGGGGGTGATGAGGACCTTGCCACCATAGTGCAAACCCTAGAAGGGGTACAATCGGTGGTTGAATGCCTGTGTTTTACAGAGCTGTGCTGCCACACAGGTCATTTGCGAAGTCTACTGCAGCTATGCAGATGTTGATGGGAAGACAGGTGTTTTGTTGAGTTTGGTCCTTTACAAAGCAAACGACGAAGAAAAGGAGGTGGGCATGTGCACACAGGAGACACAAACCAGCAAATGCCATGACAGCAGGCCTGCCACTGGCATGTTTCCATTGATGTCTTGAGGTGCATTGGCAGACAGAGCTCTCCGTATCTGTGTGCTTAAGTGGCGTTTCTGGAACAACCGGGTCAATGGAATCCTGGAATGTATGAGGGACAAGTACAGTGATGCGACTGGTGGTGCATGTAACTGAGATCGATACCTCAAATGCCCTTGTCAGTGGCAAGAGCCAAATGGTTTTGATTTTACATGCGAAACTTGGAGCTTGCTGAGGCTGGTATGTCCAGGGAAGCAACAATTGAGGCTTGTTGGCCTGTTTGGATGCAGGTCCGGGAAGATGCCCTTCACCTGCTGAAAGTCATTGCTGAACGCGAGTGGAATGGTCCAATTGGTGTCGGATGGTCTGTTGGCTGTGGTGGTGATGTCATGCTCAACAATGCTGTGGTGTTGGGGAGCGTTCAGGATTCTTGTCAATGCTTTCAATACCAGCTGTCTGAAACACTTGCAAGGTGCGACTGCTGAAAGCAAGAAAATACACCCAGGCTTGCCGAATTTGGGCTCATATTGCCAAACAGTGTGCTGCTACTTTGTTGCTAGCTGATTTTATATCCTGCTGCTTGTGCGTTGCCCCTGGCACTCATCGCTGTGTGAAAGACTGTTTTCCTTTTAGGGAGCATCCTGAAGTGAATGAAGAGCTCTGCGTGGAACTCATGACCAGGCAGCTGTCTTCAGCAAACCAGCAGGTGAAGAGCCAACGATCCAAAGGGCCCTTGTTGTGTGGACAGGCCCAGCCCTTTGGTGCTTGGGGATTCCTAAACGCTGCAGTACGCAAGGGGAGGGGATGTCAGCTGTGGTCCTCTCAGGGGGACATGCTTGGGTAAAGCAGATCAGTGGCACACACATAGGAGCACTATACTTAGTGGCATACTTTGCGCCGATGGCACACGCACTGGAGCAGTGCTGCTGCTCTTGGAGACACAATATTCCCCTGTGTGCAGCAACCTCATTGCTGAGTTTCACCTTTTTGAGATGCTTTGGTGCACAGGGTGCCCTTGTGCTATGCTGCTGCTCACCTCTGTGCGGTTTGTGTGTGCTTGCAGGTGCTGCTGTGTTTGATTCCATGGATGGAGAGACTGTCGTTTTCTTCACGATGGGAGGGTGAATGGAGTGAGCGCCTGTTGAAGAGCATGTACTATGTGACATGGAAGCATGGAAAGCAGTTCACATATGAAGTTGAAAAGCTCTGGAGTACAGTGTCCAGCAACAAAGAGAACATTGTCCCAATCTTGGACTTCTTGGTCAGTTTTGGAATGAAGGAATGTGCATCACAGGTACCAGTAAACGTGCACTGTCAACCGTAGAGCTTCGTCATTGACCTGCAATTCTGTGGCCAAAATACTCTGTGAGAAAAATGTCATGGTCCCATTTTTCAACGTAATCTGATCTTGCGAGCTGGTATGTTATTTTGTTAGTGCAGGATGCAACTGCATTCTAGGTGTTTTATGTGCAGATTGGCCTGTGTACTGGTGGTGTGCTTGACATCAGTACCAATCAGCCTCTCAACACCCGTATGACTTTTGCATAGTGCGCGCATACTCTTTGTTGCTTCCTGTGGATTGTGCATTGCCACTGTACAACACTGTATTTCTATTTATTGCACTGTAATGGCACTATATTTGTTTGGATATATACTTCACAGCAAAAAATGTCAATCGGTGGTCAGTAGTCTTGCTGAACATGTACCTGGCTGAGTCGAGCGGTTGCCTCAGCTGTAGGTTGCCTGAGTGTTGGATATGAGTCTGCCAGCAGGATAGAGTTGTTTGCAGTCATTGACTTGATTGCAAGTACCCTTGTGGACAGATGGCACAATGCAAGTTCTGTGTGGGTTCAACGTCCCTGAATATGTGTCCCTGAATATGTGAAGTGCATTGTATTGTCTTGTGCTTTGGATGGCACACAGGCATGCTTTGCTTTTCTTGGTGTTTCCCTTGTTGGATGTTTGTGTTCACATGGCTGTTTGTTACCTCATGGCTCTTTGCACACACTATGCAGGACAGGCTGATCACCTCAACTGTGTTGAGGGTGTTTGCTTGTGCCTTGTTAGGCAAGGCTGGCAACATCCTTTTCCCCCCAAGTGGACACAGCTGAGCTTTGTTGTCCACTGACCTTCCCTTTGTGCCTTTGTTAAAGGATGCAGAGACGTTGCTTCAGTATTTCAGTGTCCTCAAGCGCATCAGCTTGTACCTTGCACGCACATCACCACAACGAACTATCGATCACTGGGTGTCAGAGGCATCCCAGATGATCCAGTCTGAAGATGAGCTTGGCCAGGAAGAGGAGGACAAAGACAAGAATATGTCGGCCCTAAAATTTTCAACTCTAGATCAGCGTGGTGGTTTGCTGGAGCTGGCTCCACAACGGCTGGACTCCATAGTGGCAGCTCCTGAGAGTGCACACCCTTCGTCTCTGAAGTTCAGGGATTCTCAGGATATTCCACCTTTCAGTGTTCAGTCAGCCACGTCACCTTGGTCTGATGGCTCTGCATCTTCCTTCAGATCGGCCACAGACTACCCACTTCTGCCATCATCATCTCTGAAGCGGTGGGTACCTGCCTTGCGTGTGGCTTGTTGATCCTCCTGAGTAACAGCTGCTATGTTTGTGCATTGGCCATTCAACTGGCGAATCTGTAAAAGCACATGGTGGTTCATTCGGATACCTTGTTTTGTAGGTTTTGTATGTGCACCATGAGCCTCCATGTATTTCCCCGAATGGGCAAACTTGCACAAATCATTTTCCAACACAACATTGGATTGGCATGCCAAAACTGTGGCAATGTTGTTGCTCTGGTTGTAGACAGCCCTTCACTGTTGTCTATTGTTGCAAATGACCAAGTACAATCAATGGTCAATGCATTGAAGTCATGCCACGTTTGTCATGCCCACACTTCCGTTCCTTGCTTCCCACAGTGACATTCTGACCTTAACTCCCAACACTGTGCCGGCTCAACCCTTTGTTTGTGTTGTTCAGCTCCACCTCAAATATCTCTGCTCCAGGAAGTGACCGTCGAGGGAGCGAGGTGTCAGCACCTTTTCTAAAGGGGTTCCTGACCCAGCCAGAGCTTGCCCTTACCCTGTTAGTGGAGGTGGCGTTCGAGCATGGAGAAAAGTTCAATGAACACCTACCAGTATTGTTCCACATTGCTGTGATCTGCATGGACAGCGTCAAGCCAGTTGTCAGGCTGCACTGCCAACAGCTAATTGTCAATTTGCTCAATGCTCTTGCAAAGCAACAGTTGCGTGCAACAAAACATCCAGAGCAGAATGCGAAGCTTGCCAAGGTGTGCCCCCATTCTTGAACTCAGGTGCTTCTTCTGTTCTTGCCGGACTTTATGTTGGCCTCTTCGGCAACATAGATATGCCTACCACCAAGGTACTGCTTGTGCACACAATAGTCACATAACAAACTGTGTACAATACGTGGTGCTTGGCACAGTATTGCACGAATTGACAACACTTGTACTTTGGGGAATCCGTATGCCAGTGGTATGTGCTGCTAACGCCATGTGTGAAAGACGTAACAAACCAGCTGTAGGGGAGGCTGTTAGTGATGTCAGTGGGTACAAATTTGAGAATGTGTCCATAATGAAGTCTCTTTG
Source organism: Ostreobium quekettii (assembly GCA_905146915.1). Lineage (NCBI taxonomy): Eukaryota > Viridiplantae > Chlorophyta > Ulvophyceae > Bryopsidales > Ostreobiaceae > Ostreobium > Ostreobium quekettii. The sequence goes on from CAJHUC010001605.1 coordinate 58,212, forward strand.
CTGACCATTCAATGTCACTTGTGGTAGTTGGCTGCATTGATCAGTTCTCTTCAGTCCATGAAGGGGCAGCCATTATGGCCCCATGAAGATGTGGACTTGCGGACAGGTGGACTCAGCAGTGAAGATGCAGTGAGCGAATTTGTCAATGCCATCTTGAGTTGCAGCAATGATGAGTCCACGTTGAGGACCCAATGGATCCAGGAGGCCTCTACTTGGGCTGTAGAGTGTCGACACCGGCATGCAGCTTGGAGATCCCATCAGGTACGACCCATACAGTCAGATCCACTATGCTTGAGAGGCAGCTAAATGGCATGCAAGCTGTTTTTGCTTACTGGTGATGTCAAGGAATGCCTGTAGCTATTTGTGTTGTGGAATCAGAGAATGTTTGATGCTGGTTGCTACCAGACACCTTGTCCGGCCATCGAAGCCTGACAGCTTGTTTAACTTGATTGACAAATCAGGTTTTGCGAGCTCTGCAACCGGCACCCTCCAGCGAACTGTTCCTCAATCTCTTGCAGTGCTTGAAAGCATGCTTCTCAAGCCCCACAGCAGCCGCAATGCAGAGTGTTTTGGAGCTTCTCAGGACACTGAAGGCAAGTATACATTTGGCAACTTTGAAGGCTGCTTGCAGTGCTGAAAATGCTGCTTGGTGAGCCATCCAGAGGCTCGCCTCTGAAACATGGCTTGACAACCGGGATTGTTGTTGGTCAGAATGTTTACCAGATACTGATGGGACAGCAGGTTCCATCATGTTATGTTGGCAGGGCAGCCTGGCGCTGAGTAAAGCGATATTTTTCTTCCTATGTATGCTGCTGTTCTTGCAACATCAAGAAAGAAAATTACAGTGGGGGGTATTCTGATTCGTTTCACGGTCATGCAGCTGTTTTTGCCACGCACCTAGATGCTCACAGGCATTTTATGCTCCAAGTATTATGGGGGAAAGGGCGTCCAGTGTTTGCTTCAAGGGGGGTTCAAGGATCGTTTGCAGTGGACAGGGCTTGGAGAGGCGCTGTCATGAACAGGTGGATATGGCAGTGTGCAGGGGAGCACCAACTAGGTCAATTGGTGTCGCCTGAAGTCAGCATCGAGACCCAATACCTAGGATGCGGTGCCAAAAGGTTCCTGTTGGACACCAGTGTGGTGGTTGATAGCGTGTGCGACATATATATTCAAAACAGAATTCAATGAGAGCCTGCAACATGCACTGACGCAACATTCTTATGTGGTTGCAGGCTGTTATGAGCAGGCTGCCACCGTCCAAGATGGTCCTTTATCCACAAATCTTCTGGACATGTGTTGCGCTGTTGCCATCTGATTACGTCCACATCTTCAGGGCCTCAGTTGAAGTGCTGCACTACATGTTGCAGTGCTCCAGCCTCAGCAATGACATCATTTTGAACGTCCTTCTTGCCACAGCACCAACGTCCGCACACAATGCCCCGATTTTGTACTCTGATGCTCTTCCAGCAGGACAGGTAGAGGGAGCCATCTATTCCCAGGACTACACTTGGTCTCATACTCTGCAACAGTGGGCCATTGGGGCTCAACTGTTGCTCCTGGAATCAGGTAATGAGCAATCACCTGTTCTGTGCTTGCAGCAACTCCTTTTGAAAGGAGTGTGCATGCCAGACATTCAGACCAGCACCCTTGTGCTGATCACACTCCTGGCGAAGCAGATGGCACAGAATCCCAGTGGTCTGTTTGGCCCGCTGAACATGATGACAAAGAATGGGGAAGACCATGAGGCAAGTGTGGAGGTGCATGTGGATCCTTTCAGGACTGCATTTTCCAGTGTGTTGGGCGACCTTCATGCCCAGCTATTCACGTCGTTGATGGGGATAGTTCCATGGATCTGTGTTGCTATCTGCAACCAAAATCGAGAGCACATTGCTGAGGCATGTGAGGCACTGGCACGTGCTTGTGACTATAACAAATTTGACGGCATTGGGGCAACTGTCATGGCCTTCATTGAGACCGATGCTCAGGGACTGGAGAGCGCAGTGCAGGATTTCTGCAGTTCTCTTTGCGAAGAGGCTCCTGCCATGTGAGTATCGTGTTGGCGACAAAAGCACACGCTACCTGGGTGGAGTGCACGAGGTTGTGCATGGTCACAGCGCATCAAAGAACAGTGCGCTACTTGAATTGTGCAAAGGCACCATTACAGTGAATTCTGTGCCAGGCAGAGAACAGAAGCCAGTGTTGCTGCCAGAATATGACAGCGCATAGGGCTGCCGAACAGCTGCCGAAATACCCTGCGTCAGGATCGACAGGGGCTGTTTGCGAATTGGAACAGTACTTCCCTCCCAAGGTTATACAAGATGAAGAAGCTGCAGCATCACGTAACCCCCGCTGTGACTGCGACAGCCCCTCACGCTGACATTATCAACTGGAGATTGTAGACGGTTTTCTGTATCCTGTGACCAAGAAGATGCTCTCCAGTGTAGAAGCGAAGTTGTCTGCAAGACAAGCTGCGTTTCATTTCAGGGGCAATGTCTGCCGCTTGGCTTCCAAGTCGCATTTGCGTGGTGTGTTGAATTGAGTTGCCAAGGCCTGAGTCATTCGCACACTCTGGAAAAGCAATTTGTGTCCACAAAGGGCAGTACGCTCTCATATGTCAGAAGCAGCGCACTTCGTAGATGCTGGCTGACTAAACAACAGCCCAGGAAGTGCTGTGTGCTGAGGCGGATATGTAGCCACTGGGGCCTGTTTGACCTCAGGCGAGGGGCAGGGTCTTGCTTGTGATGTTCCTTTTGTGTGGTCGTTCGCAGGTTCATTTGTGTGATGGTTGGGCAGTGGACGTCCTTGGTGCAAAACAGCGACTTGACCTATGCTCGTGTGGGCATGACACTCCTGGGCGGTGTGTTTGCGAGTAGAGGTCGGGGAGGACTCCAGAGCAATGCGGCTGCCATTGCGGACCTGGCAGTGAATTCCACACTGTTTGCGGCACTGGGTGCTCACTTACAGGTGCCTGAACTTCCTGAAATTGCTCCTATTGATGTTCGCGTCATTGTCGAAGGTGTCTTGGAGCCAACACCGACTGCGTGCGTGCATGTATGCGCACTCACGACTCTGGCACTTATGTGCGCCCGGTTGAGACGCTGGCGGCATGCGCCAGGGTTCCATCCCAGAACGTTCATTCCCAGTCGACCTCACATTTGCAATTTTGGTGCGCAGGGGAGCCTCAACCACGAAGCGAAACGCGTTTTGTCCTCCATGGTGTCTTGTGCCAGCGGCCAGACAGCTGTTGAGGATGGGCCCCAATGGGCAACTGCCCTGGAGATTGGGTTGCAGCTGCAAACTAGCACTGTCTTCAACACAGAACAAGTGGTTGCCGCCCTCAGTGCTATGCTGGAGACATGCCCTCAGCACTTACGAAAGAACAGCCGACGTGTGGTGATGCCCTTCGTATCTCCGAGTGCCCCAATGTCTGAGCCAAGAACCTCCGGGCAAGTGAGGTGACAGAGTTGAAGGCCTGCCCTCCCAATGGGTGCCACATCCCTGTGGCAGCACAGGTGACTGACGAGCAAACCGAATGCCGAGTGTGCACGGAACCTGAACGAGCGTTTCTGGATCGTGGCGTTGCGCAGTGCATGTAGGACAAGCCCAGAGCAGTGCTCTCGCATGGTTTGCCGTCCATTCCAATGTACAATTGTTGAGATTTCGATTGGTAGGAAAGTCTTGGATGCAGTGTTTGGCAGCAGGCGCTCTTCGAACACCACTGTTTCAGGAGAAACAGGTACTGAGAAGAACTATGCCGCTTGTAGTACAGTCGCAATAGTAAGCGTTTGCGCCCCACTGGCGTCATTGTTAGCACTACAGCTCAGGATGATGTGCGCGTGTTTGAGCACTGGCGGGGACAGGCACAAAGGTCCAGTGGAGGTAGCAGGAGGGAAGCAATGCCGTTGGATGATTCTCTGCTCCCCAAACCATGCAGGGAATCCTGCAGTGGTATTAAAAGGGCCAGTGGCACTGTCGTACCCATGGGTTGCTGCTCAAGTTGCAGCTTCTTGGGCTTAATGTCAGCAGAACATCAGCGTGAGGTAGTTGGCCAGCTCGGGAGCACTCTATCCCCCCTCAGGCGCAAGCTACTTGGGCGCAGTTCGTCGTTTATGAAGCACCAAGAACAAGAAATATTTGCATCGTCATATTGTGTGCTGCGGACAAAGACTGCCATCATATGTCTCCCTGGTCAGTCCGAGGCCAGCGCACAGGTTCCCATATGACAATGCCCCCACATCGCATTTGCCCCAGTGCCATTAGACGCAAATATTGGAGTTGCCAGTGCACGTCAGTGCCTAATACTTGGACACAAGAGGTGCCCCATGCTGAACAAGTCTCAAATTGCACGTATCTGCACCTCGTCCATCTCGCATCAAGCGTAATGACAGGGAGGTTGCCATGTCCAATTATGTATGATGAGCTTGAATCTGAGCCTAGAGAGGGAGGGGAGGGGGAGGACTCGAGAGCTGTGTTGCTCAGAGATTATGCAATTGCCAAGAATTCGACAAAAGTTTTGAAGAAGCACATATAGTTAACTCCGTACCAAATAATATTGAATCTAGCAAATGAAATTGAAGCTAGTACGAAATAATATTGAATCTGGTACCAAATTGCGGAAGTACCAAGTAAAATTGAAACTATAAGTACCAACGTATATTGAATCTGGTACTATACTCGCGCCGGGACAAAAAATGTTGAACGGTGTACCAAAAATGTTGAATCAGTACCAATTAGACGTTGAATGGCAGTCTGCGACCAGTATTGGGCTTGCACTTGTTGCAGGGTTCAGGGTGTAGGGTTTTATGAGCCCTTATGGCGGTGGCGATTTGACGACTAATTGGTACTGGTTCAACAGGTTTTGGTACACCGTTCAACATTTTTGGTACCAACACGAATTTGGTTCCAGATTCAATGTGTGTTGGTACTGGATTCAATTTCATTTGGTGCATGGGTAGTTTGGTACCAAGTTCAATATTATTTAGTGCTACTTTAAATTTTATTTGCTACGAGGGCAGTTTGGCACCAGATTCAATATTATTTGGTACAGAGTTAAATAGGTTCCGTTTTGAAGCTGCCCAAGCGCCACTGATTAGTAGCAAACAAAGTGTGGCATGTGCCAAAACCTCCCTTCAATATAACATTCATGGACGGCCCCATATTGTCTCAAGTAACAGCCTTCGGGCTGCCCCATCGCCTCCTATGGCTGTTGGCATCCTTCTTTTAACCCCACTGCCAATTCTGCAGCTCTGAGTTATTCCTTTAAAACGTTGTGATGTTGTGTAGTGTTAATGGTAATGCTGCTGAGTCATCCTGGCATCGACGAAAGGTAAAAGGCCAGAGTGGGGGAAAGGGGGGAGGTCTGATCTTTGCATACTAAAATCGACACAGTGTCGTCCCTTGGGCAGAAAGGTTGAGGTGCCATTAGTCAAGATGATGGGGCGACGTTGCAGTGCTTTGTCATTGTTGGAATGTTGTTCAAGCAAGGGTTGCACCGTCCCCTTGTTGGTTTCAATATTGAGCAGGTCAAGAATGGGAAGAGCGGCCAGTAGCGGCCATTACCATCGTCATGCCTGTTGATGCATGTGGTGTTTGTGTCACGTGTTGCCCCCCCTCTCCTCAATGGAACGAAGAGAACCAAGTTGCGCAAACTTACAGACAGTCACATTGTAGCGGATTGTACTATATCCTTTATCCATGCACTCCTACGGTGGTTGCGATGCGGTAGTGTGCCAGCCTGCGGCTGCCACCATCGATGGTGAGCAATACCAAAGAAATTACAGAGCATACAAATACCCCTCATACAATCAAATCCCCTTCAATGTCACCTCGTACGTTTGTCGGTGGATCTGCGCACAATCAGCCAGCCTGCTTCGTTCATTCATGTTCAATTAATCCAAATAAAACACAGAAAGAATAAACGCAAATGCTATTCAACTGCATTGCCGGGCTGCACAAGTGGATGCACATGACACCCAGCAACAGTGTGCCAATCCGGTACCAAGGATGGGATATGTCGGCTCACTCTGCTCAGTGCTTATTGATTGCTGCAGATCATCCGCCCCCTCTGACGCGGTCACACCCTGCTGGGAACCGCCCAATTTCAGTCTGCTCGGGAAGTTGCCCACCTGAAAACCCGCACCGAATTCAACAACAGGCGTGACTGCAACTGCGCGCACCTGTGCTCGCCCATCTTTGCGTCAAACCGAAGCAAACCCATGTTCGGCGACGCGACTGGCAGCGCCTTGACCCGGACTTCGGACTCCTCGTGTTGGCAAGCGCCGTTAGCCGGCTGTCCTAGTATAGCCCATGCCGGCTGAGCCCCTCCAGGATCCCCTTGGCCAGCCGCGCTTCTGTGTATATAACTCTCTCAGCCTGCGGTTGGTGCAGAAGCCACTCTCGAAGCCCATCCTGGGCGTTGCCAACAACGATAGCGGGGTTCTCGCCTGCAGTGGAATCCACCAGGGGCCCCTCACATCCACCACAACTTTATATGGCTGCGGAAGGGGCAACGCGTCGAATTTGTCACGCTCAATTATCAAAGAAAGCACTGCAGGAGAGGACCCTGGCGCTGAAAGTTGCGCATTGCCTATCCACACAAGCCCAAAAAGAGGCCTAAGCCATCCCTCGCACTTGTCCAACAACACCCATGAGCATTCAAGTGGAAGCCAGTGTTCACGGATGAAAAGAAACAACTCGTGTTCCGGCAGTTCCGCAGTAAATTCTGTGGCTGCAACACGCGCTTGGGTCGCGTTGCCAACTGGCGTCATCCATTGCCACAGGTCACCAATCCTGATCACGCAATGGAGCCGGGCTTTCGGTCTTTCGACACCCAAGCACAGGCTATGAGTCGACATCTACGCAAGGACTGACGCCAAGAAGAAGGGTCTCCAACCTCAGCGCCAATTGGCGTTAGCAAAACAAACGTGCCGTGAGGGCAACCCTGACGAAGGGCTAGAGAACACGCAAGACGAACAAAGGTACAGACACATCAGCACACCAGCGGGCATCGGTCATCAAGCAGCGGTTGCTGTGCTCGTCGTCGCCTCAACAGCGTATGGGCCTTGATTTGTCATATGTTATTGACAAATGCAGGAATTCGCACCAGCTGAACCGACCGTTTTGTTTTTCGTACCGTTGAGCATCAGAATGTCATTGCCCGAGTCGCCAGCAGCCACACATCTTCCACGGGCAATGCCATAAAGCCGACGAACAAATTCCAGCGCCTTGAGCTTGCCTCCGTTTTTAGGGACGCAGTCCACATATCGCCACTCACCCGCTCCGCTGCAGATAGTTTGCACCTGTGGACAGCACCCACAAAACAAGGATCCTGGTCAACGATGCCCATTGGCCATTCGAGCAACGTTACTCAGCGCGAGCTGTTGCTAGAGTGCATAATCAACAATCCAGACATCGGAGCACAAACCTGCAGTCCATTGTGCAGCAGCCGCTGGCCAAACTCCTCCACAAGGGCGTCCACAACACGAATATGCACGCGCAGTGCAACACGATGGGGATGCTCTGTCCCATTGTCCAACCACTCAACAGCGCCTTCATTCCCGAATTGGCGAACCAGTTCTTCTGCCACTGTTCTTACAACGTCGAGGTCCCAGTCCTCATCGAGGAGCCCCCTGTACGCAGTGTCTTCGTACCACACTGACCCAGATGCCATCACGCGGCCACCTTCGTCATCGCTCAGATGGAAAATCTGCCCACATCGATAATGCTTTAATCCAAGGACCACCAGCCGCCCCTTCAACGCACTCGCTACTGAAACGTGAACTACGCAAAGAGGCTCCTGTCAAGTACAGGCAGTCCAGGCACAAGGCACGAACTGCAACTTGACTGAGAGGGTACACATGCCTTGCGCTGAAGCCTGACAGCGCTGAACCCCAACTCCGCCCGATTATTGTCGCTGTCAGTCAGCTTCGTGCTGAACAAAGATGGGGGGCTGGGCTATGTGTGCTTGGAGCTCGTTTAGGAGCTAGTTACTGTCAGCTGTCTTCCGCGAATCACAGCCAGTTCATCACAGCCAGCCACTTTCATTATTCGCAGCCTGTTTTGCGAAGTGACCTGCCTGGACTTGGAACCTGTTTTCTTTAAGCTAATTGACCCTGACTCTCAAACTCTAAGACCTAAAAGGCACAGCAACCTAAAAATACTTAGCACGAACGGGTTGTAGTCACCCACCCAGCAAAGTATTCTTCGAGAAACGGATTGCGAACGCCCCAAGAGGGGCTGCGGATACCGACCGAAAAACAGGCTGAAAATACTCAAAAGGAGCTGCCAAACTTATGTTCCTAAGTGGTGTGTGCAATACACGTGCGTCTTCCAGTTTCCAATGCTGCAACGCCCCACAAGTGTTCCTGGAGGCAGTTATACAACCTGTCTCCTCGCACACGCAACTCGTACTGCACTTGCTGTGCCAACACATCAGCACCACCACACTTGAGAGCAAACAACCTGCGCCCTCTGGGTGGATGTAAGAGGACACCAAAGTCCCATGCAGGCCGCTGCCAAACATGCATGGCACAACCAAAGTGCACAGTGCGTACATCACCTTTGTGCCCACTGCTGTTATCACCACGTCTGGCATAGCCAGCGCTCCCTGTTTCACGTTCAACAAGCCAATAAACTGACCAAGGGACCTGCCAGTGTTGTAGACCAGTTTGGAGCCACACAGGGCAGCGACGTTTTCCCAATATTCGCAGAACTCTGCCATGGCACTGTCTGCCTCAGTGCTGCCATCGTCCACCATCGTCCCATCAAGGTCGCTCACCTGCAGAGCAAAACATGGTGAACGACATCCATATTCGTGCAGTGTGACGCAGGAGTTTCTTCACATTCATGGCGTCACACAGCAGCACACATATCTCCCTGGTAGGTCACATTCTTCACAGCCCACGTAGAAGTGACGTGCATCATGCCACAGGCAAACAGTTGTGATGCTGAACAGACTGCTTACCAGCATGATGGGATCCCGCGACGCTCGTGGAAAAGGCTTCAGCTGCCCGCGTTGCAGTTTGTAGCCCCCAAGCACAGGGCAGACATACCCTTCACCACTCGGATGCCTATCCTCATGACCGTCACCATCAGAAACCACGAACTCAAGTTTGGACTTTCCTTTTGTCCGTGGGCCAGCAGGTACAATGCCCCGCCACCAAGACCCACCGTCAGGCTCTGCTCGGCTTTCAGTCCTCCACAAAGGAATCTTCTCCCAGTCCTAAGTGGGCAAACATCTACTGGTGAGGGGGGCATTAAAGCGATATTGACAAAATGACCCCATAGGGATGCTCACAGGGGCAACTGTGTCGATCCTATCCAGCCCTTTCGGAGTTGACAGTACAACCACGGAAACAAAGGCTGGCGCCAGCAATATCATAGTCTGGTACCAAGTTGAGGCGCTAACCAACAGGCTGCCTGTGCAGTGTGCGAACCCCTTCCTATGCACATCAAAGCAGGGCCGAAGAGTGGGAACATTATGTATTTTTCCAGGGGAGTAGCCACACAGCTCAAACTTCCAAACAGTTAACAAGAGACTGGCCAGAATGTGAAATGATGGAGCACAGAATTGCATGCCAGCAGGTATTAAAAAACGTAGCACCTCTTGAATGCACCATAGCAGACAGGCTGGCTCAACAGCACTTCTGAAAACTTGACATCCTGCACATTTGTGCGCCGTCCGGAGACTCCTTTGTGTACTGACACTACAGCATATGATTCAAAGATATACAATCCCTCTCATACAACTCAGCCCACCTCAACCAAAGGTCTTCCGTCATCGTCGATTGATCGCACATGCAGCACAGGGGTTTGCCAACCCGTTGCATAGTATATGCAGTATTCCATGTGCTCCACATGAACCTATGCAACAAAAGGAAAGTGTAAGCTTGACATCTACAATGCACACTCTTGTGCTGCACAAACTCACCATGAAGCACTTCTTCCGGCCCACGGCCCCATGATCCTATGCCTACCTGTGTCTACTGACAATCGTGGATCCAGTTGAGAGCTACAGCTGAAAACAGGGGATTGCCAACAGCCAAATGCCCTCATGTTTTATTCCATTCAATGGTAGCACAGGAAACTCACTCTTCCAAGCCAACCCATTGCCCTGCCTACGCTGCAGGGCTTTGGGCATGCTGTGTGGCTGCTGGCGTCACCATGACCATAACGATTTATATCACGTAGCATATGCTCCACATACCAATATCACAGAAGCTCCACTCACCTTCTGCTCACAAACAACAACTTCATACAGCAAATGTGCATTCTTAATGATTTGATTTCAATGGATACACCTTCTGCAAGCAGGGGTTCTTGATAATTCAGCTACCTTAACCATATTGTCAGTCCTTAACACTGCAAATCTAGGGTACATGTGGCCACTCTGGATGGCATTCCTGTACAGTCCCAAGCACCCAAATCTGTGTTCCATTCAGGGTAATGGATCGCAAATCCTTCATGGGCAGCACAGCAGAGTGATCAGAGCTGATAACAAACCTTGTTCTCCATTCAGCCACTAATCCATCTGAGTTTCTTCAAAACAGCAATCTGTGCTTCAGAAGCACAGCTAATGGCCAAATTGTGGTCTCCAGTCCGTGCACTTGCAAATATTGCAAAACGCACTTGATGAGCAGCACAGGGACCTTTTCCTGGCAGGCATCTATCCACCTATTCCATGCTAGCAATGGCCTAGTCGATGTTCTCTTCTGGTGTTGTTTGTGAAGTAGCTGTTCTTACCAAGTTGCAGAGGTGCCCATTGGAGTCCTTGGTGACATTTTCGGTTGGTAGAGTCCGCCACTTCCCGTCCACCAAAAACTGGTACCTGTGATCACCAGGCTGTGATGCATGCTAGAAGTCAGCACAGGTCTCAGGCGCAGTTGCTGTTACTGCATACAACATTTACCCCTTAATATCCACAACCCACATCCCCTATACATGAAATATCCATTTTCCAGCAACAAGTCACTCCTTCAGCAATATGTGCCTGCACAGCTGCAACACAAGCCATTACAAAGGCAGATTGTGATAAATCAAAGTGGCAAGTAAACGGCTTTGAGAGAGAATATAAGGTGGATTTCAAGGCAGGCGGCTGCATGCGGTTTGTCATTCAATACATAATCTGTTGGCCATCAACATGTGGATGACCATTCGTCGTCAACCTTGCTTTCTGGTAATATACAGCCATCGCGCGCTTGAGCACAATTTTTGCCAAGATGCAACGATGAGCAACGAACAGAGTGTTAACTGTGAAGTTTCCAGTGTGTGCGATGTCCCGTCGCAACCGCACCCACTGCATTTCCAGATTGCTTCTTGTAAT
>CAJHUC010001606.1:0-36278 GCA_905146915.1 Ostreobium quekettii
TGCGCTCAAACTTTTGGGCTTGATATCGCGGTGCATATTCTTGTGAGATGACAGTAGGCCCACATCTCCTCAGGACTAGGTGGCTATTGCCTCTTAAATGTGATGTTACTTTGTGGGATGACATTTCGATAGAAAAATACCTTGCAGGGGCCAATCAGTGCATCAAAATCAGCAAATCGTCAGGTTGCTAATGACTGATGTTTGCTCAGGCATTAATTCGAAAGCAGATTTTATTCATCCTGTGGACTCTGAAGTTTGGCTGCGGTGTTGTGCCGAACAAGTCCATCGCGCTGGCAGCCACTCGGCTGGGTGTAATGTGAGTAAGTCAGGGCAGGTCTGCTTTGCTAAGGGTCAGACGGCCAGACTGACGAAATGGTGAACAAAAATTCCCAGAACTGGGGCTTAAGAACACATTATGATACATTTCCAACATGCTTGATGTAGCTGATGTACGATTTTCAGCAATTTGTTACGACTTGAGAATGGATGCAGGATTGATGTGTGTGCATGTCCAGTCGTGCCGGCGACCATTCGAAAGTTGTCAGGAAAGGTGGCTGCAGGCTGTCTTGTCAAAATGGCACATCTGCAACTTGTTCTCCCCAGCCAGGGGTCATGTGGCTTTCGTTTATTTTGAACGGGCAAAATCACCTCAGGAGGCAAATTGCACCAAATGCTGATACAAAAATAGTGGCCCAATTTCGCGCTGTGCTGAAGAAGTCAGATGCCACTCACCTCTGAACAGAAGAGATCAGAGTCTCAACAATGGGGTTGACAGAATACTTGCGACAAGGCTTCGGAATGAGGTGCTGGCAAAGCCATGCTCATTACTCGCACTTTGTAAACCGTGCTCAATTTGTCACATTGGTCAACACCATGTTATTGCAGTCAGTGCTGGTTGTCTGTATAAGGCGAATGCAGTCACTAGCAGCTCTTCAAGGGCAGCGATTGAGTTGCCTGTGGCTGCTGCTGGACATTTGCAGGGATGACCTGGAGATTGAGGTGGACAGGTTCGATTTGGAACTGGGCGAGGCACTGAAGAAGTTCGAATTTGAGAAAAGGCCAAGACCGCCACTGGAAGAGACGCTGCCAATTGGGGTCGACGCTTTCAGCAGATTGTTGGGTGCGAGATGTGTCCAGGCCGCGGATGTAGTGCTGTCAGCTGCCAGCAATTTTAGAAAAAAGGGAAAGCTTGAAACAACAAAGTACAATGAAGTACTACATCTTGTACCACCGCCTAAAAGAATGTGACTTGCTCAGGAGCAAGTCTGTCACCAGTCGGTTTCATCTTTTGTTAGTGATTAAATTTTTTCTTGAAGTTGTGTTTATGAAGAACAAAGGAATATGCAGGGGATTGTGGATGTGGGTTCTGTCATTGTGCATAATTTTGTTGAGAGCTGAGTTGAAATGCCTTCAAAGCTCATGCCCTGAATAGGCCCAGTGATGTCTGCATGTCGATTTTCACCCAGTCGTTCGCCAATTCAAATTCGATTCTTCGATGTTTGTGCAATGCTTGCTCACAACCTTTCTGCACGAACGGTTGACACAGCACTTGTCCAGCAATGCCAACAGCAACTTGGTGTCCTTTAGTTCAGTCTCAGACTGCTCAGTTGGTGCTACCGACCCCTGGCGTTCACAAAGCTTGCATTGCGTCTGCACTGTACACAGTGTAGCATTGTACACAGTGTACATATAATTGTACACAAGTGTGACAATCGAATGGAAGCGTGGTGGGCACCGAATTCTATGGCACACGGTTTGGCGTGTCGTGGCGCACTGCGTCAGTGACATGATGTGTTTCCCTATTGTCCAGGTCGGACAGAGGACCAGTCCTTGGAGGAAGCGACAGAGAAGCTGCTGGCCCGCATTCTGCGAAGCATCTTCCCCGAAGCTTCCCTGGCTGACATTGAGCAGGTGTTCAGGGAGCGGCCAAGTCGAGTGGGTCTGTATTCCTGAGGCGGGCGGGTACTACTGTTGAAAAACAACACCATGAAAACCAAAACAGTTACAATAGCACGGTCTGGTCCCATCTTAGCATGGTTTTTACGTTTGAATGCACAATGTGGTCCCATTTGACGCATTCTAACACGATTAGAAACTGTGTCAAATAGGCATTTTTTCGGCCAGTGGTTTGTACGTCCGACACATCCGACGCCAAATTCGCTGTCCATTCTTCAAGGCGGACTCATCAGATTGGGCGGTCTTCACAGTGCAATCCTCCCTTTGTTGAATTGCAGAGTATTAGCGCGCTCGTTGTTGGGGATTGGGGCACACAACTGCTCTGGAGCATGCGACGTTCAGCAAATGATCGAGACGCCGTTTGGATGCCGACTGGCATTGGCTTGTGCATCGATCTCGATTGTTGTCAACGTTGAAGATTATTTTGAGACCGTCGCCGTTGCACGCGTCGGGCGACTGTGGTTGTTTCCAAGCTGAAGATGTTGTTTCACAAGGATGGCAGCGGGATATGTGGAAGGCACTCCATGCTGACCAAGGTGTTCTTTAAGACTCTGTGTCACACCATTGAGATGATGTAAAGAGGCATTGAAACGACTGCTGCTGGGCTGCTTGTGGCTGAAGCTTTGGTGTCCATGCAATGCTGTGCGGAATGCTGTAAGCTTAGGCCATAGACAGCCAAAGACAGAACTGAGGTGCGCACAATTCTCTCGATCGGATTGGGGAGACCTGGAATACCACGACAGGAGACGTTGTATGCGGACGGGGACGCCAATAACGAAATGTCCATCATTGGCTCAAGTTTGCCCATTCCACAATTTATGGAGGTATTTTCTCCGCCGCCTTGCGCATGATGGATTTACACATTAAGACGTCGGAAGGTTTTCCAACTTTCCACGGTTTCCACTCTTCCATGGTTTCCCGCCCGCCACCCTGCAAAACGCGCATCCCGAGGAACAGCAATCATGGAAAGCGTTTACCAGCCAGAGATCCCTCCGCTAGCTGCCATCCCACCATCATCTCAAACCCTCACACACACCCGAGGACTTCCCGTCGCCCCCGCCCACCGTCTCTGAACACCCCGGCATCGCCCTCAGTGGCAGAAACTGGACGAATGAAGCCCTTCTCAGCTCCAACGGGCTGCGTGCAGTCAACAGGTGGGTGCGAATTATGTTGAATTTCATTGAATATTGCTTCAGTACGTTAGCCAAAGGCTGGCAAGGGACAGGGTTGACGGTTATTCCTAATTAGGTGCCCATGTGTCCCTCCTCTATCGCCCAATAATAATGAGGTGCAGGGGGGCAGGCATGGATGGCGATGGGAGGCGAAGATTCGCGTGCAGTTTCATGCACACCGGGGCGCTGCGAAGGACATATTTTCTCTTGCTCCAAGTCACTGCTAAGGACGCGCACCCATTCGTGTGAAAGCTCCGCCACTGTGCTGGGCAAAGGCTAACTTTCACCGATATCGGCAAGGGGATGTCAGCTACCCCGCACTGGTAGAACCGGCATTACTGTACAGTACTGCACATGTGATGCGAACTGAGACGCCATGTAACACTAATTGATGCCATCGCAGCTACATCTGCGCCATCGCAATCATCACGATGGCGTCACTCAGGCTTGGTTTCAACGTTTGCGATTTTACACGTGAAAGTGTAAATTTGCGACACGGGTATTTTATGGCTATTTTTACGTTTTTACGGCTCGTTGGGAGACCTGGGTTACACGACGAAAGTCGCGGACAATGGTCAGTCGTTCGCCATCTCCAGTGCCCAAAACACACAGGCTACCTCGGCCTCGGCAAGGGCAGCGAGGGCATGCAACAACAGTTCGTTTTCTACTCATTCCAGCGTGTCTGACTGCAACTCCCAGGATTCTCCAAGTCCGTGTACTGTCTTTATGTACATGGGGCTGTATTTACGTTGTATTTGCGTATTTTACCAGCTTTTACGCATTAAAATGTAAATATGATCAGTTTTTACGGCGGAAAAGCCAAGCCTGGCGCCACTCAGTGTCAACATGGGATCGCAATTAGCAGGTTTGATATTTACGCCGTAAAGACTTTTTTTGATTTTTGGCTATTTGCGCATAAAAATGCTCTACGTTTTCGCACGTAAATAGCCATAAAAATGAGGAAGAACAGGCCCTGTATAAGTAAAGGCAGTACTGAAGGATTCAGCGAGTGCTGGAAACTGCATCCAGACGCGCTGGAGGGGACACAAAAGCGAGATTTTGCTCGATGACAAAGAATAAATGTGCTGAGGGCGGGGTGGGAGCTGTGCTGCGGGCGCTCGAGATGCCGAAGGGCTGATCATTGTTTGGGACATAATCGGGTGTGCCGACGAGCCGTAAAATTGCGCAAATATGGCCTTACAATGGCCATATCACAATTTATGCATTATTACGCGTCAAAATGTAAACGTGAAAGGGTACTGTAAACGTGAACAACAAGCATGGCAACTGGCATTAATGCCAAGAATTAATGCCACAAACCGCTACATTTGCAATACTGCAAATGTGGTGGTTCTTGCCAGGGACGCCCATCGGCAGGCAGAGGCGATGTCGGCGAATCGGTGGCATCTCCAGGAAATGCCTGCACGCCCCAATCTCCACCATTTGACGCTCCAAATCAAGGAAAATCGACCGGCGTCCGCGGAAGTAGGGATTCTTGGGCTCTCATGCCTGGTCAACACGAAGGCCACGTCTGGCATTACCACCCCGGGAGCACCACGAGGTGCTCCTGGGTGCGCCGTTATTTGGCCAGGCCATCCCGTCGCCTTTCGCTTGCCAACCAACCAAACTGCCATTCACCGACCGGGAGCTGCCCGTCGGAACCACCACGAGCACTGCCGTCAAATTTGAATGCCGTGCATGAAATGTTGAGAAGCACGCGCCGACGCCACCCCGATGGGATCCGGCTGTCCTTGGATGACCCTCACATTTCACTGCATCCTGTTTGTCTGCACAAGCTGCGCTCGCGGGCAGTCGGCGGAAACCAGGCCGTTTTCTCATACTTGCCATAAGTAGCAATGCCGGGCAGCTGGCGTAGTTCCGAGGGCGTCACACGCGTCAACATTAGAATTTGTCGAGGTGGCGACTGCGAGCGCCACCTGCGTGCGTAAGTCAGGCACCGAGTAAGACGCACGAGCCATTGCTTCCTGCGCTGTCCGGGTGCTGGCGCCCAGGGTACGACAAGGGAGAACGTGGCCTCGACAGCCGAGGTCAGGGCGGCCGGGACAACAGGTGGGTGCACACAGGAGCGGGAGGCGCCTTGTGAGCGGTGATGAGGAAGAATGCACATGCAAAGATGTGCCCAAGAGGTGCCACGCGACGCTGGCCCTGTGCGTCAGCCACGCCGCATTTCCGAACAGACGCGGTTCTGAAGCGCTGCGTCGTGCTGCTCCATACGGACGCATCCGATGGCCGCACTTTTATGCCATCGCAATCAATTTGGCATCACCATTCTGTGTCGAAATGGCATCGCCGTACGCCGTACGTGCCAACGCGTTGGCGTCGCACACATGGTGCCGTTTTCTATCCGCTATTTTCAATTCCATTTTCGCCATTTTCTAGAGGCTTGCAACGGTGGAGGAAGGCGGCCACGGCCTGAGCCCCTGCATGTGCCCGTGCTCGCTGCGGTCGCTGCCCGAGATCCGGGGCCAACTGGAAGCGCTAGCTCGCCGCAGCAGTTGTGTTTAGGCTTTGCGGAGGGACTGATCGTTGTTTGCACATCGATGTTGGAGCTGCGCCTCTGAACGCGCGGTTTCCACGTGCAGGGACGTAAATATTTGAGCTTCCTCGCCCAGAAGAAAGGTTTGAAAGGTTTGAAAGGAGTGGAGCGCTCCAACTGATAGGTATATATCACTTGTAATGTACTCTATGTCGTATTCTGGCAGAATTTGATGCAACTATTTGTGGTGTGTGTGTGTGTGTGTGTGTGCGTATGCAGAGATCAAGTTTAACTTTGGAGATATCCAATCCAATTGATTTCATGTGAAGCAATGAGAGACAAATTCGTCGTTTTCAAGACATTGATCTACTCCTGAATATTTTATATTTTCAGCGATCCAAATAACAGGCTGGATACTTTGAGCAGTAAAAAGAATAGAGTGGATCGTGATCCACTACTAGAGCTGGGGAGCTTTTGACGTGTTCAGTTTGTGTTCACCTGGACGTACACTTGCAAAATTGTGGAGAAGCAAGACAGTACCCAACGAGCATGTCGCTCGATTACTCTTATTTCATTTCAGAAGTTATGTTTAATGATAGAAGCGGTGTTGCCTGATAGTAGGCCTCGTTAAAGGATAATATAAGCTGCATTTTGCAGTTGACGTTACAGCTGCGACTCTGTGCGATCCTGTTGCAAATTCGCGATAATTTGCCATCAACTTTGAGGCAAAAAACTTGACAGCTTTCTTGGAATTGGTGCCTTGCCTGGGCTCTCTCTGCTCAAATGCACATCTATCAACCCCTGCACCTGAATTGGAAGGATTACCAACAGCAATTTGGATGTTTGCGGGCATGCAGAGCAGCTACGGGAGCCACCATACCGCATTGTATCCATTTGGAGTCAGTGCGTTTCAGCAATTGCTGAATTATTGCAATAATTGAAACGGCGATGGAATGGTTGACTGTATGCGCACCCACAACTTCATTGTCAAACCTCGCGCCGGCCGAGTGGGCGTTTATTTGGCTGCAATTCAATTAATTCAAATAGAGCTTGTCAATTCTCAAATGCATGGAAGCTTTCGTATCAGCAAGGTTGAGCGTATTATGTTTTTAAAAGCCTGTGCAAGTTGGGACAGAGGAGTAGGAGATGGGACGCCACAGACGGACTTTGGGCTGTGTCGCAATCCCCTGTATCAGAGATGCTTCACTTGTGAATAAAGAGGTACTCGAGATTATTATTCGCATACCGTCTTCCCAAATGCATCCGTCAATTAAAAGCGTGGTACTTCCTGCTATTTCACTAAGGAGGCCACGGTTGGGAGTCTCGCGCAGTTGAGTTTGGTAGGCCCGTTTTCGGCACTGTCCAGAGGCCAACGAAGCCCGAAGCCTTGAGCGACTCAACCTTTACTAAGTCGACGTTGTCAAAACGTTCACGTTGGTTGTTCCCCGCCATCGGGCGTCGCTATTGGCAAGAGGCTGAGCGACGTTGCTTGGATGAGAGACCTTCCGCAATACTGTTGATGTACATCAACCAGTACATGTACTGGTTCTGATGCAATGCACTAGGCAAAAAAGTACCAAATAACACTTTTGCGAACACAGATAAAACACATTTCATCAAAGCTCTGAACGCTAAGAACACAAAAATAACCCAAACCCTGGACGGTGCAACAACATGCTACATGCATGCAGTCACTGTGCTCTGAATTCTACACAAACTGCACGGTTTTTCGATTCAAACACCATTTGATCACGGACATC
The DNA here is from genome assembly GCA_905146915.1 of Ostreobium quekettii. NCBI lineage: Eukaryota > Viridiplantae > Chlorophyta > Ulvophyceae > Bryopsidales > Ostreobiaceae > Ostreobium > Ostreobium quekettii. The sequence goes on from CAJHUC010001606.1 coordinate 7,386, forward strand.
AGCAATTGCTCATGTTGCAACCTGATCACCTTCCGACCAACGCACGATGTTGAGTTGAAAATCACAATCACTTGGATGCGTCCGGATCACCTCGCCGACTGGCAGGTTTATTGTTCAGGGCCTAAACACAGTATGTTCACGTACTTAAAACCTTTTTAAGTAGTTTTACACGCTCTCGCGTAAAACATGTGTAAATATACGATGTTCTTGCGCCGCAAATATCAAGCTTGCCAGGTGGCAACAGCAACCGGCGTCGGAGTCTCCACCGCCGTTTCGAACCCCCGCCCGCCCACCCGCCCCTCTTTTCTGGCACATCGCTCCCCCCCGCCCCCGCCCCTCTTTGGCAGCACAGTTGTCGCCGATCCCCGAGCCAGGCATCGCTGGGCGGCTTGAGCTGCCCTCCCCCTTTAAGCTCAATCGTCAATCTCGGACGTCCCGCTTCCCTTCCCTGAAACTTCGTTCCCTCTGCCTTGAGAGCCGCATTGCCTTGGCGTCCCCGTCCTTTCAAGGGCACTGACTTCTTGCGTTCCACTGCCTCGTGCGCGCCGGCTTCGGAGCTTTCAGGTCGGAAATTTCCGACGCCTCGAGTCGATCGGTCGCGTCCAAGCTGCTGTTCCCCTTTTGCCTATTTCCCCCGGGGGAGGGCTGTCTACCTGCCGGGATGGACGGGCCACCCCAGCAGCGCCCCACTTCGGTGGCCGTTCGGCTGCGTCCCGCGAGGGCAGGCGGTGGCGGCAGGCGGTGCGTGAGGGCGGCTCCCGGCGGCGGGCTGTGCGTGCTGGACGCCCAAGGCAGGGAGTCCGGCTCGTTCGCGTTCGACAAGGCGAGTTATCCCGCTTGAAAAGCGCAGCCGGGCGACAAGCCGCAACATAAGAGCGGAAAACAAGAGATTATTTCCTGCGTATGGTGTTACGACAAAGATATGCATGTCGCCGTTCGCGCTGTGCCCGCAATGCGTGAATCTCCAGAATGCACCATGGCCACGTCCAGTGCAACAACAGACAACAGAGACCGGAGAACAGAGAACAGGGAACTGAGAACAGCGGTTCCGAAGACAGCAACCACCGATCTCGTTCGTGGAGCTCGTTGAACGCAAGACGTCCTAAACGGAACCTTGAACCTCGCCGCGCGCTCTCTGCAGACCTGTCGCCACGGGAGGCAGCTTTTCAGGGCCGCGGGGCGCGCTTCCGCAATCGATCGGAGACATTGCATCCATGCAAGCGGGAACAACGAGCAATCCCATCGCCATGAGCGAATTCAAACCGTCGCTCTTGGCAGGTGCGGCCACATCCGAAGGCCACACACTCACAGGATGCGACAAAAGCTGTCAAGGATGATCGGAGCACGGTCGATCGGTGGCCGCGACGGGCGCCCGGGCCGCTGCCATTGTGTGCGCGGGCGCGCGGAGTTAATGAAAACGCGCTGGAATAATAATAAGAACGATAATGCGTGCAATCCATATCATGCGCAGGCATGTTGTTGCAACTGGAATGACTCAGTATTATTGAAAGCTGGACTCATGAAGAAGTTATGAGGAATTGGGAATTGCATCAAAGACATTCATGAGCAGACTGGATATAAGTGCCAGAACTCCTGTTGTCCCATTTGCTCGGCTGTAAACCCTCGCCTTGGACTCGAGCCCACGGTCCCCGCTCAGGTGTCACCACCCCTCGACCCTGACTGCCTTCGTCAATGTCATGCGCTGGAGTTCGGCAATTTTGGCGCGACCCGAGTCGTCCGCGCCGCGCCACATTTTGGAGATCGGCGGCTGCTAAATGAGGCCAGATTTGCTGCAATCGTGTGTATGTGTGTGCGGGTGTGTGTGTGTGTGCGGGTGGGTGGGTGGGTTGTGGGGAAGGCGTAGGGTGTGGCCCCCAGAATTCACGCTGATCGCAATGCGGAGAGAACGCATGTTCGAAGGCCCAATTCATCGCGGCAAGTGAGGGACACGAGGCGCCCAGACACGTAGCGGCTTGCTTTGCTTTGTTGCACCCCGAGGTGCATCCACTGCATCAACAGCATTTTTGTACATTTCGCTAGACTAATTCGCAGAAGGAGCTGACAATTGCACTACAGCAATTAATTTAGAATCCGTTATTTAACTCGCGCTATAATGCAATTCTGTTTGCTGCAAAAATGGCAACAAACATTGTGGCACACGTCAGTTAATGAACCATCATGAATGTCAAGGTATACGGCGAGACAGCCAGCCAGGAGGAAGTGTTTGAGGACATCCGCCCGCTCGTGGATGCCGTGCTCCAAGGCCGCAACGCCGCCATCCTGGGATACGGCCAGACGGGAAGCGGCAAGACGCACACGCTCATCGGCGACATGAGGGCGCGGGAGGGGCGGGGCGTGCTGGCCCGGGCGGTGGGCGCCCTAGGCGAGGGCATCCAGATGGCGTCAGGGGAGGCGGAGTTTGACGTGCGGGTGAGCGCGGTGGAGGTGTACTGCGAGACGATACGGGACCTGCTGGGGCCGGGAGATAACCTACAGGTGAGCAATCATAACTGTCCTCACAATCATCATCATTATTATCACCGCCAACATCATCCTAATCATCATCATCATCACCATTGTGACGACGAGGACGAAGCCATCAAGTGACAAAGCGATATATAGTGTTTCATGGTGCGAATTAGGTCTGGTCAGTATTGCTCAATTGTGTTGCGATGTACGCGGGGACAATGGGACGCGATGTCGACTTGTCTACAGTGTGTGCTATTTGACCGAGTGGCTCATCCTGTAATGCATCTGGTTAACGTTGGCTTCCCGTTCCTCGGAGAGACCGTGCACGCCAGTGCCGCGGCTTTCGTCCTAACCATCGTCACATTTTTCTAGAAAATGCAATGCGAGTGCGTCAGGTGAAGCAAGACGCCCGCCGGGGCGTCCACGCGGCCGGCGCCACCGAGGTGCCCGTCCACAGCGAGGAGGAACTCGTGGCGGCCACGGAGGCCGGCATCGCCAACCGCGTGGTGGCGGCCACCGCCATGAACGCCGCCTCCAGCCGGTCGCACTGCATTGTGTGCGTGACGGTGGAGGCGCGGGGCGGCGGGGGGTGCCGGTCGGGCAAACTTTGCGTAGCGGACCTGGCGGGGAGCGAGCGGGGGGACAAGACGGGCGCGGCGGGGCTGACGCTGGACGAGGGCATACTCATCAACAAATCGCTGTCGGCGGTGCGTTTTGGCGTGGCGGCGGCGGCAGGGAAGCGATTTTGGAGCGATCCCCTAGGAGGGACATATTTTTGGAACAACAGAAAATTGTCCCCCAACACAACGACTGTGCTTTGGGGACAGCTGTACACTGTTTTGGGAACATGTACGTAGTACGTTATGTTGCACTGTTGAACCGCTTTTCCAGCAAGGGGTTCGGCACGCTGTTTCGGGCAGGTGCTCAAGGATATGAAGAAAAGAGTTTGAGATGTTGAAGTAATCTGCAACTTAGCTGTGATCTAGAAAATGAGCAGTGGTGAGCGAAAGTGAAATGCACTGACATTGCGGCCTCTGTACATGAAAAGGCGACGAATGAGAGGTTGCGGCTTTGAAATGCGCGTCAGGAATTTGCGTTTTGAACGGACGACTATAGTGGGTCCATGGGCGGTGATTCATCAGTTTTCATGAAAGTGAGCAATTCGCATTACTATGGTGTCCTTACCAATATATTTGATCAACTTACAGCAAATCAAGCTGTCAAATTGAGATTCTTAACGATTTAAATATTCACCGTCTATCTGTTGTACGAGAGTGAGAGCAGATTCACGTAATTTTGGATTCATGCGATATATGAGAACGAAAATGTAGATATGTGCGAAATGTTAGGTTCTAGGCAGTTGCAGCACATGGTGCTGTCATCACATGGTGCATTGGAGAGTACAGAGAGGCAAGGATTTCTTCGTAGCACGACTATGGCTGATAGGTACATTTGCCGTCACCATGCATAGTTAAAATTCTAACTATGCTGTTAAACATGCAGATATGGAAATTATATATACATGAAGTTTAATGCAACAAACGGATAGTATAAATTGAAGCACTGCGGCAGTGTATAAAATCAAATACGTGCTCGACGTGAATGTGACGTTTGAACAGGAATATGGCGGATCAAGCAGTTTTGACTGCGAAGGCACCAGAAATGTGGTGGCTCGGGCTTCTATCAGTTATAATACGGATTCATGTGTACAATGCCGCTATTTTAAATCACCTCGAAACTGTGCATCAATCCGACGCCACAAAAAGTGAACTTAAACACAATGGCATCACATCAAGTATGTTGAATCGAAAATATGAGCAAAGGGGGGGCCTGCAGGCTGGTTCTGCACATGTGACTCTTTAATCGCAAAAAACACTGACAGATGCGCTTTGCCTGCAAATTTGCAGCTCACAAAAGTGATATGCGCCCTTACGGAGGCCAAGTCGAAGCACGTGCCGTACCGCGACAGCAAGCTGACGCGCCTGCTTCAGGATGCCTTGGGCGGCAGCGCCATGACATCCATCATCGTGTGCTGCTCTCCCGAATGGAGCGACGCGCCCGAGACGCTGTCCTCACTGCGTTTCGGGCGCAGGGCCCAGGGAGTTACCAACGCTGTGCAGGTGCTTGTTCAGACATCCTGGATGCTCTCGCAGACAGGGGCCTAAGTATAGTTAAACATGCACATACATATCTAACATATGTAAATGCTGACTGTTTGTACAGTTAGAAGTTGGCATTTGTTGCGCAACATGTAGATATTTCTCTGCAGGTCGTATGCATACGCATTGTAGAGGATTTTTTGCATGGCACGGAACAATCTAGCATTTATAGTTGTTATTCATACATTGAAAAATGCTATTGATGTTTTTGCCCACAGCGCACTTCTGAGGGAAAATTCAACAGAAGGTAGTCTCAAAACTCCTGTAGCTTGTTTGGGGGCTTTGGGCCACTGTATGCTTGAGGCGGCGCCGGCCGTCGGAAGCAAAGTTGAACCGAAATCACAAACGACCTCTAAGTCAAGTCCACAATGTGATAAAAATGCGAGCTGTGGTGGAAAATTTGCTGAACGCAAACAGAAAACGTGTCTCCAACTTGTGCTTACATATATGCAGCACGTGCGGCAATGATGCAGGTACTTGTAACTATATGCAAGCGCAAGTGAATTGAATCTCTCAGGCGGTTCATACAAAAAGATATACAAAAATATTGTCCTCAGGATTGAGGCTTAATTCCTCATAAATTTTTACAACAATTACTCAGCAAAACGCCTGTGTGTTGTGGTGCCCCTTAAAGTGCTTCTATTCTGTGGGTTGCGTGAACCTCTGCTCTGGAATCCGCAAGAGGTTTTCGCGTGTCTGTCGTTAGCGACAGATAGCTCTGGCACCCGTGGCGCTTTTCCGCAGGTGCTTCCTTCCATGTCTCGCACCTGCTCGCGGAAGTGTTTGGGCATTGTCGCTAGTCTCTGTAGCTGAGGAGATCAACAAAATATGATGGAATTTATCGTCGGTGGAACCAAAAGTTACGAACAGTGTACAGATTCCCTCGAGGTCTCATTCTGAACAGTATGTTTGCCACTCTGTGCCCTTTATGAGCCAGCAGGTTCCAGGTTGCCCTAAAGGTACTGTATGCTTAAAGCGACCAAATGATTCCTACGACGTTTCCTCAACAGGTGAATGTCCGGCCGTCATCGGTGCCCTTGGATCAGCAGCTCCAGGCAGCTTTGGATCAATGCAAAGAGCTGCGCCGGAGAGTAGAGGAGCTCGAGGGATCCACCCAGGCACAGGGATATGTCTCCCAGGAGGAGGCCGGAAATCCGAAACGGCTGGGGGCAGGATTCTCATGCCTGCCAACCGCCGCCTCGAGCGTCTTGGAATTTGTTCTGCGATGTTTGGGCACCTGGCAGGGAGCGTTGACAGCCCAAATTGCAGGCGCGCTGCTGTACTTTGCGTGGGAGGACCACCAATTAGAGCCCGTATGCCGGGATGCACATTGGTAGGCCAATCAGAAGTAAATACCTTCATATTTGCGTCCATGAAAATGCTGGTGCATATTTGGAGTCTTCAAGCAATGCTGGGGGCCACTGTAAACTCAATAGCGCTAGTATGCGAATTGGAAGAAGCGGCGCATGCAGCGAGGTGGTGAATCACGAGGAAAGGGAATACTTAGCGAGGACGCCTACACTGGTTTGCAACAAAACACATTGGTTAGTACGTTACGGGAATGAAACCGTCCATTCATTATCGAGATGAGTGGCAGCTCACAGCCTCGAGCTAAAGAGCTGGCTGCCACAAAGCGCTCGTCGGATTGCATCACAGAAAGGAAGCTGCCACATGTGCTATGGAGCAATTGGCATCGAGACTGATGCGATACTGGGAGCCCTCTGCGCCGAGGGTCCTTGCATGCCAGGACTGGCCCCGATGACCATCAGTTGCCTAAATCTGCATCCGTATCAGGCCGTGCATGTGCAAGATCCTGCAGCGTCGAAAAACGGCGCCATAGTCGAGATATCTAATTCCCAATGTGGTCGCCCACACTCTGAAAAGTCGCGCGAGACGTGGAAAATCCAGGATGAAGCCTTTATATATACGTATACGGCGTTGCCAGACACCGCATCAAAAATGTCCAAATTTCTTAAGCGAGAAACAGCGCTGTGTCGTCCGCCAATCGGAACAATGCCTGGGAATGGGAAGTCCAGCTTCGCAAACTTGCGCGCGGGGGAATTTACAAATTCCTGACTAATTATCCAGGGAGAGTTTTCCTGACTGAGAAGACAAAGCACCACCCGAGCAGCAAAGGGACCCCGGCTGACGGAGTTTGATTGCGCAATGTACCGAGCATTGGCACAGCGCGTGGAAACACTATTCAGCGGAAACCACGTTCCACAGAAGTACAGGATTCAGCTCATACCCGTTCCTGTCAGCGACCAGGGGGAAAAGCCCGTGCAACGTGCAGAACAAGTGCCCCTGTTGCTGGACCTGCACAAGATGCAGCAACTCATAATGCATGAACTCCGGGGAGCGAGGTCCACGCATGGGGAAGTGCTTGTCCTAGCGACTTAGCAGCACGTATACGGCGAGTCCTTGGCCTAACAGGGGTCAGTTCGGAAGAAAACTAGTCACCTGAATTCCGGAAGCCCGCATCCTAGAAGGCGATTTGAAGCAGCACAAAGCCCAGCATTCTCCAACGGAAAAGAGAGCTGGCTCCATTGCCGGCCAGCAGTGCAAGTCGTGTGAGGGCTCACCTGCTCTGTTTGATCATATGAATTCCAATGGGTTCCAAGCATTCGAAGAGCCCGCTTCAAGCCATTTCTACACTGGTCGCTTTTCGTCCACTTCCAAATTCTCCAGTCACTCAGGCCATCAAGTGACGGTATGCGGATGGGCCCATTCGCTGCCCCTTGGGGACCTTTTTGCCCATCTTCAGGAGAGCGCCTGCCGCCCAGCCGCGACTGGGGTGGGCTGCCCGAGGAGATCTCCGCCTGCGCCCTGCCCTGCAGGCTGCCCTCCACCGCGGCAAGTCTGAGGTGCGCCAATCGAGAGCGCGCAAGTCTGCAAGCCGCGGACGAATGAGCCCAAGAATCAGCGTCCAAAACGGCGCCTTGTCTCTGCCACGCGACACCAGCGTCTCCAGGTGGGGCGGAAAGTGCATCCCCTGCAAAGCGATGTGGGAAGACAGATGCGCTGTGAAAATTGTGCAGATGAGGCGGGGAAAGGTATCCGTGCACAGGAGGGCCTGTTAATCGTGATATTGTGGAGGGGGTAGACTTTTTCGCTTTTTTCGACGTGTTCTGCTCGTTTACGCGGCTGCCTTGTGGTTTACATCAGCGTAATGTGTGTGATGCGAGGCATTTGCACGGGGGCCATACACATCTGCCCGCATTCCGCCCGGGTCGATATGAAGACGCAGATTTGCGAACGCCTTCCCTTTTTAGCTACACGCGATTTCCAGAACCACATCTGCCATCCCCTGCTTCGACAAAATGGGCGCTTTATTCGCCACACCTTGAGGTGCTGCTTTCTTGTGAACACAAAGGTACTGCTTTGAGAACAGTATGGGAAATTCCTGTCAGCACGACAGCAGCGCCTCCAGGTGGGGCCAAGAAAACACCCCATTCCCTTTGGAGGGGGATGCGGTTGGGGAAATGAGGTGCAGCGAAAGTTCCGGCACGGGAAAGTCGCATGTAAAATTAATACCAGCAAAAAAAGGACCAAATAACATTTCTGTGAACACCCATAAAACACATTTCATCAAACCTCTGCATGCTAAGAACACAAAAATAACACAAACCCGTAAACTTGGCACACGTTTGAACACGTGTTATTTGGAACTTTTTTTCCTAGTGTCATCGCATTCCCTTTGAAGGGATGCAACGCCATAGGCGACCGGCGGCGTTTTGTACCCCGACTGCAAGCCGCTTTGGTCAGCGGGATGAAGGTGCCTGTGATATCGGGTGCTGCGTCTCCACCCGCCTGAAGCGAAGGGCACGCAGCAGCGCTAGCAGACTTGCACGGCGATGAAGAGTTTCGCTCGAGGGCATGTTGGGGGGAGTGAGTCTCAGGTCGCTGGAAAGCGAGGGAGAGCGAATGCACGCACAGGGTTGGCGGCCCGTTAGCAGTGATGGGTAGCCAGCAAATGGGGAATGGCCGGTAGCAGGAGCCATTGGAAAAGGGGCCGCCGTCAGTGGACTCTGCACAGACATAGCACACACCAGAATTCAGTTGATCAAACGGATCACAGGACATACATTGTGGGGTGATAGCGCGGACTGACTTCCCCTCGCTGGACCTATACGTACCCTGTGCGGCTTGAAGCCGCTTTCTGGAAATATGCTGAATACTTTGTTCGAGCTAATCCCCATGTGCCAAAGTCCTGCCGTAAATGATGTGCAGGTGATTTGAATGTACAGCATATCCAAAGCGCTCTGGCAATTTTGCCATTTTTCTGGTTGTTCCAATACATTCCTATGGATTGCGCAGAGCAGCGTCGATCAGGATTTGCATTTACGTTGACGTTTTTGCTTCTACGTTTCCTTTACTTTTACGTTTACGTTTACGTTTTTGCTTTTACGTTTTTATGCGCCAAAACGCAAATTTGCCAGAGGGTCTATTTTTGCGGCCATTTTTACGTTTCTACGGCTCCCTAGGACTCCCAGGCTCCACGATGAAAGTTTCATACAATGGTGAGTCCTCCGCCATCTCCAGTACCCGAAACACGATGTCCACCTCGCGCTTGGGAAGGGTGATAATGACGCTGAACAAGAATTCGTTTTCTGCCACTTCCAGGGCGTCTGGCTGCCACTCTTAGGACTCCGTAAGTCTATATGTACTGTGCAATATGTGCACCGGGCAGTTTTTACGTTGCATTTACGTATTTTACGCATTTTCATGCGTAAAAACGTAATTGCGATCAGTTTTTGCTGCGCAAAAACCAAGCCTGCCGTCGATGGATCGGGTTCAGGGGATGGGGATTGCCAGATCGCCGCCGAACCGAGCGTCCAACCGGAGGGCAGTGAGAACTCTATACAGCGCGGTGGCTGGGTCCTCCAAGTGTGCCTGCAGGAGGCCTACGGGGCAGCGCGGCCTTTCATAGCCTGTGCCAGGCAGCCATGGACCTGCGAGGACATCATCAAGATGATGTACAGGTAGACATGGGAAATGCGGCTGACTCTTTGCAAAGTACGCAATAATACACACATTCTGAAAACAAACAATCTGCAAATATTTTGGATCAATTATACTGCGATATATTTTGGATAAATTATACTAAATGCCATTCAATATGACAAATTAATGGCCTGGACCTGCGACCCGCATCCCCTGAACATGCGATCTGCACATCATTGCACCTAGGAATTTGAGCACATTGTGGATGCAAGCACTTGCATACCCAGACGTTGTGGTTCCCAAATTTCATGGATGCAATCTCACTATTGCTTTCACATGCACAGCAACACATACGCCTGTTCTGCACATGACATGGCTACCAGAGGCATGGACCCGGTGCGAGTATAGCTTGGAAACATGCAATGCAAATGAATTTTTTAACGAATATGGGTTTTGGTAAATGGTCTTTCCACATCATGGATTGCATGCAAAACATCATTTGACATTAGGTTGTGCAATCACACTACAGAAACTCGCAGGACACCGTGCAGCGCAGATGTAAGTAGATGTGGTCATTCAGGAAAGTCTCACTTTCCCAGTTTTCCAGCGCTCATGCTCGCAAGCTGCAATTCCTCAACACTAGGGAAAAAGGGCCAAACAGCACGTGTTCAAACGTGTACAAAGTTTACGGGTTTGTGTTATTTTTGTGCTGTCAGCGTGCAGAACTCTGATGACATGTGTTTTGTGTGTGTTCGCAAAATTGTTGTTTGGCCCTTTTTTCCTAACGCAACTGTGCATTGCCCTCCGGTTCCGGAAACACTCCAGTGCTTTTGGCTTGAGAAAGGATCCGAACTAGAAACTTTTGCACTTTACAGGTGGCTTTCTTCAGGACAGCGTCGGAAAGAAGTTGCATATCCTGGATAAACATGTCCAGAATATGGCCATAGCCTGGTATATGGCCGCCGATATTCAGGATACACATATCCTCCCATATCGTATTCGACATTCTGGATATGGGCGTTTCCAAATCCTAGGATATGCAACTTTTCCAACGAGGTGTGAGATACGTCTTCCACCTAAAACGCGGTAAAGACAGCAAGAATTGTTGCACCTTGCACTGTGCAACGGAGGGACGGCACAGATAGGAGTTCTGGCCGCAAATTCAGTTTGCATTGACCCGGAAGCTGCCGCTGCGTTGCGGCACATACAAGGTAGGATGCTGAGAACCCAGAAGGAACACAAGGACCGGCGGCGACAATGCAGCAACGACGAAACAATACCCAGTGTTCGTCACTGCACGTCACCAAATGCATTGTGTTGCACCTTTTATCGCATTGTTCTTTACGTGCTGCGTTCTGGAGCTGGAAAGTTCTCCTCCATGGTGTCGCCACCACCCTTGGTCATCCAGCCAAGTCTGCTTTGCTGGCCGTCTTGTCTCAAGGGTACCGATGGATATTTTTGATGCTTTCATTTCTCAAGGCTCGGATTTAAAACCAATCAACATCTGCGATGACCTTTGCTTTGTCTGTGACAGGACCTGTGATTGCACGGCATTACTCCTGGGCCCTCATGACGATAAACGCGTCATCGGCCCATACACAAATCCCGCCAGGAAGACCCCAGAGTGGTTTGGCACAAAGCCACAAATTTTACAGAACCCTCTTTCGGGGAAAGCTCGAACACTGTAACGCGGTTTGGTTGCGGACTTGGGATGGTGGACTGATTGATTGAAGTTTCAGGCGAGAGCGACGCGATCTGTGAGGATTATTCTGGTGGCTCTGGAATGTCCGGCCCCAGTTGTTGCAGAGTCTGAAGTGCAGACCTGAACGAGTGCTTTGGAAAGGCAGCCGCTCGAAAAGCATCCAATGGCAGACAAACCCCCAGGTGCCACACCGATATAATTGTCTCCACGTTACAGACCTCCCCATGCCTACAAATTTTAACGCCTATATCTCGGTGTTCCACGTCCCTCTGCGCCCCGCGTCATGCACACACAAAACCACCTCACAGTTCGTCGTGCATCAGTTGCAGAGCCGGGCCAAGCAAATGCTGCCCGGCTCCATGCAATCCTTGAGGTCACCTCCAGACATACCATAAGCCACGTTCGAGTCACCTTCTACCTGTGCACCAGCTTCCGGGCGCCTTCCAGGCACGTTCGTGCCACTATTAGTTCAGATTCGTGCCCCAAGGAAACCATCCCAGCAGCTGCCGGCAGTGACAGTTCACTCCGATCACCATCAGGAAGACTTTTCTCTACACCTGCATGGCCACACATACATTCCAAACCCAAGCTTTTCTCGCACATGCTGCAGGCATGCCACAACGATGGCACCATCGCTATGGTTGGAAAACACACAAGGCCAAAAAACACCCCAAATGACGGGTCGATCACCCGCCAATTCACAGCACGCCACAAGGAGGATGCCAAGCCCTGCGCATGACACAAGGGTCCACAACAGCGAGACGCTATGAAAAGAATTTGCAAATGAATCCCCCTTCCCCACGTCCAGCACTGCCGTCCCCAGCCCCCAGCCCCGGCCGAACTCCGCTCCATGCATACCCTTGAGGCAACCTGGCCTAAAGGAAGTATGGCAAAGAGGTCTCTCGCCGGCTGCCGCCCTCCCCGTACATCTCGTTCCACTGCCGCAGCTCTGTCATGTTGATGGCGTCGGCAGACACGCTGGAGCCAACCTGTCCACGATGAGCACAAAACGCCATTGGGTGGGTATTCGGGAGTCGCACGATATCTCCAGCAGTCACGGCACTGGCCTTTCAAAGCAAGTGTACTTGGAGCGAAAATCACAACAACCATTTTCAGCTTTGTTCATCAACGAAGACAACATTACTAGTACTTTCAACAGTGTTAATGCTATTGATACTAACTATTTTCATCTTCATCACAATCTCATTATCATTGCCATTATCACCACTACAAGTACAACAATAATCCATCAGCATTACAATAATTATGCACTGCCATTACATGTATTGTGAACTTGATCCACTCACTGCCCAGGCAGATCTGGCATCAGGGTTCCTGGCTGAACAGATAACTGCCAAGCACTCACAGTCCCATGACTCGCAAAGCCATCGCCAACCAATCAATCCTCAACACGAATCAACAACAGTCAAAAGCCCCCCACCTCCTTCATTGCCGCCCTGAAGTCTCCCATGGTGATCGACCGCAACTTCACTGCCGGCTGCCGCCCCTCAGCGACGGCATCGTCCCGGGCGCCCCCCGACGCCGATGGCTTCAATGCCAGAACTGTTGCCTGTCCTGCCTCACCCCCCCTCGGCACGCTGGACTCGGCCACCATCCCCCTGTTGTCCTCGCCACTGCTCTCAACCGCCCTACGCTCCTCTGCCTCCTCCATGGCGTCGTCAGCTGCCTGTTGGGATGTGGATGGCCCTGCCGACTTGTCAGCCGCGGCAGCCTCTTTCCCGTCTCTGGCACCATCCACCTGCCCGTCCTTCTCCTTCGCCAGGTGGTCCCGCACCTGACAGAGGACCACAGAAGGTATAAAAGTGGCATGGATGTGAAGTTCCGATTCACAATGAACCGTGGTGTGGCATCGGGCTGCGTGTCAGGTGCGGTACCGAGGTACAGAGGGGGTTGCAAAGCCATAAAGGTGTTTGGTGATATGAAACGTCTGCAGTCCAAAGCTGAAAGATCTGCCCCAACCATCATGCATCAACAATGCAACAAATACAAAATAAACATACCTTTTCACCAAACATACAGTAAACATGCCTTTTCATAGGCTACATGAACACGAGACAGCACACACACCAGTAGACAATGCGACTGGTGATGTATTGCCTTTCAGTGAAGGACACCACAGTGCCTACGATTCGTCCCGCTCCCCCCTCCCACGACCATTACTATCCTTTCTTGACTCTGGCAGCCAATGAATCAAATTCTGACAGTTGTCAGCACTGACTGCATACATCAAGGCACTACCACACAAAACATATCTGCCCTGTACACTGACTGAAGCCCAATTCGTCAAATAGGCGAAAGGCCCTTAAAACCTGGATCTCTGCCATAGGCCCTCTGATGAAAGCTGCAAGTCAACAGCGGTGCCCCAGCAGTCGACTAGCACACAAACTGTCAAGCCAGCGGATAAGCATACAACTCTTAAACACTGAGTCAGCTGTGCTGAGCGAATGCTGGTGTGCAGGTGGTTCTCGCGCTACTGTGGGTTTTCCGAAAAGGAGGACATCCGCACCGGCTGGAACGCTGCTGCCAGGCACATGTTCTTCAGGTCGCTTCCGGAGTAGCCCTCCGTCATCGTGGCCAGCTCGTCGAAGCTGAAGCGAGATTCCAGCTCCTCTTCGCGAAGGATGACGCTGAGGATCTTCACGCGGTTGTCCCGGTTGGGGAGGTCCACAAGCAGGCGGCGCGGCATTCTGCGGATCACGGCCTCGTCCAGGTCCATTGGGCGATTGGTGGCAGCCAAGACGAGCACCCTGCACACTCGGCATCCCCTTTTAGGTGCTACACAGCACTGAGAGTGGTGCCATCGGTTTTGTCGATGGAAGATGAATTGCAGTGCATATGCAGTGCACATACATCCCCGCATACATGACTCAGGACTACACTGCTGAGCACAGTTACACAAAATGCTTGTCTGGATGCCTGGATGCGGTGTGCCGTGGCTGCTTCCCAGTATCTCCCTTTCCTGCTGTGCAATGACTGATTATCGGGCGTCACCCGATCCATCCTGCACAAGATCGAGTCCTGGAGTCCTGTGTACGGTGCAGCGCTGGTCGCCTGGTGGATGTGTGCAGTCCATCAGGGACACAGCATGGCACATTCAATTTCACCTACCTGTCGCTCTCCTTGGTCTTCAATCCATCCCAGCCAGCCATAAACTCATTCTTGATCTTCCGCATTGCCTCGTGCTCACCATTCTTGTCCCGCCGCCCCAACAAGGAGTCTACTTCATCTATGAAGATCACGCTTGGGGCAATCTTGTGAGCAAGGGAGAACAGCGCCCGCACATATTTCTCACCCTCTCCAAACCATTTGGAGGCTACAGTGGCCACGCTCACATTGATGAAGTTTGCACCTGCAACCAAAACACAACACATTGATTCAAATCACCTTTAAGCCTGTAAACTTCTTTTTTGGATTACAAAATATTACATCACATTTTCAGTGTCCAGGTGCCTCCCCTGTCCTATGACAAGTTGTGCAGGCCCTGTGCCACCTAGCAATAGTGCAAGGCTGTGCAGGGCTCATAAGGCATTTGAATCCAAAGAATGCTCAGACTCAAAAATGAGAAGTTCAGCACTACGGGGTGGGGGGGGCCTGCAGATCAACCATCAATGTAAATCGAATTTGTCTCTTTGTTCTATTAGGCAAATCGAGAAAATCTGCCATGTGCTAAGCCCCAGAGCTTGTGTTCATGCATTTACCCTACATTGCATACTACCACATATTACTGTGATCGTTAGTTTTTCATCATTATCAATATTTAGTTGATTGCATTGATCCAAACTACAAGAAACAATGCCAGGATCCAGCAGAGTGGTACCCCTTACATTGCAGCATGCCCAGCCCTTTCAATACCTGGTCAGCAGGAATATGCTTCTCCATCCTCAATCGGTGTGCGATTGGGTAATTGAGGTACAAACATACAGCACAATACAGTGAACAATCTGCTCCTGGGGCTCACCCAACAGCAATACATTTTGTGACCTTCATGCTGCTCTATGTTGTGTGCTGTTGCCGTCACAATCAGAGGGTTTGCTACATCGACTGCTGCTGCATGGACAGGGGTCTAACACAACAATTCCACCACTGCAAGGGTGCACACTTCCCACTGTGCTTCTTTTCCGACAAGATGACACTGCTTGTAGGGGAAATACTCTGGATACCTGACGTTCCTGGTTCAGAAACAACAACAGGGCAAAAAAACTGCGGAGTTCCATGAAAGACACAAGGCTGCCCCTCGTGGTGTTTGAATGAGGCCTCAAAAGACAATGCAGTACTCTTGCACATTTCAACCAATGCAAATCGAAGGAGAATGGGATGCAACCTACCTGATTCTGCTGCCACTGCCTTGGCAAGCATGGTCTTCCCCGTCCCAGGTGGTCCAAAGAGGAGGACGCCCTTTGTTGGCTTGAGCAGCTGGCCACGCGCAAACAGCTCCGGCCGCTGCAGCGGCAGCATCACCACCTCCTTCAGGGTCCTCTTCACACTCTCCAGTGCCCCTATGTCATCAAAGCCAACACCAACCTGCACAACAGTCAAAAGCAACATCGCTGTAAGGATTCTATTTGCTGTGGGTTCCAAACTCTATTTCTCCTTTTCAGTTTTTCTGGAATCTCTGAAGGGGCACAACCGTTCTTCAGCAGACTGCATTAGTGTGGAGGGGTCTCCACACTTCTCTCTTTGGACGTTCGTCCTTGGTGCCAGCAAATGGAGCAACAAGCAGCAAGCAGGAACAAACACACACTGCAACTGAAGTTGTGGCAAGAACCATTCGAAGGACAGATGCGCAGTTTACCCAGAGAATATTTACAGTCAAGGTGGATTTCCAAGCCACCTTGTCCACGAGTCGCCAAGCACATTTTGGCAAGAATAATGATGCCGGCAAAATCGTTATGGGCGCATGCATTTGCACTGGTGCAGGAATTGTCCGCACATACATTCCAAGAAAGAACTTTTGACTCCTCAACAAACCCTGTTTCCGTCACAGCTATCTGGTCCGTGCTGCCCAGAAGCGATTTGTTCTTGTCATAGTGGACATGTTGACCAGGCGTGCGGGAGCGTGGGCAGTGACGGGTGCGGGAGGGGCAGACATTGTGAGAGGGCTAAAAAGGTGGGCGCAAATGCATGGGGCACCTTCGATCTTGTGTTCCGATGTGTGCAAGGCAACACAATCCAAGGAGTTGAAGGAGTGGTGCGTACGAGAGGGAGTGACGCAAGTATCACCCCTTGAAGGGGAAATGTCCCCGCTACACAGCAATATCATGCACTTCCCACAGTGCCACAGCAGCAATACCCACAAGGTGGGTTACTGGGTTTGCGGACCTACTAGGAGATTCACAAGTACACAAGAGATATAACACTGCCTGGTGCTGATATCCCAAGCATGCCATCTAACAACAACAACAACAACAATTCTTGGTTCAGACAATTGGAACGAGGAACAGTTTAAGTCTCTCTGACATCTGATCTATTAGGGCCCAGACTGCCCCCTGGTGGACATCAATTCATAGATAGTGCACTCACTATCATATGATCAGTCTTTTGAGGCCACACATCGCCTTGCACTCTCTTGCAAGGCGACAGAAAACTGCACCTCTTCCTTTACGATGGAAATCCATACTGCCTCCTCAAACTAAACCAGCACAGGGAAAAAAAATGGTAATAGCAACAGCAAAACAATTGAATACCTACAACTAAAAGAAAAAAAGCCATAGCAACAGCAACAGCCACAAGCAATGACAGCATCTGAACCCTTGCAATGGGCGCACCTCCTCAGGAGGAACCACTTCGCCCAACAGCCTCCTCTCATACTCATTATCCGTCACAACCTCCTTTAGGCCCAGCCTCGATGGCATCATCTCTGTCTGCAGGTTGCGATACACTTCTGCCGCAGCCTGGAAGTCCTCTGCTCGCAGCACAAGCCGCCCTCCCTGCAGCTCAGGCTCCTCGTTTTTCTTCAGCGAGTGCGCTACTGCCAGCCCTACCAGCCGTTCCGCATTGTCCTGTTTGGCCAAATCCACTGTCTCAGTCCTAAGAAGCAATCTGAATAGACTGTGTTTGCAACGCACATGCAATTCTACAACTGCAAACCATCATTCTGCACCTTACAGCTCAATGCCAAAAGGGTGTCCGGAGTGGTCTGAGTGCAGACGCAATAGCAGCATAAGGCCCATAGCTGAAACCTGCAAGCTAATCGCGAGCTAGCAACTTTAGGCTACACTTCAGGTTTAAAAAACAATCAAACAGCGTAAAGCACTCCACAAACCTCACACAAAACTTAGGCAACGATGGGTGGCCACACCTGTCGGAGCGACGTGTCCCGGATGACGACCAAGTCAAGCTCAGGGCACTCCACGGTGCACCGAGACAGGATTGCTGCAATCTTCTGGCGGTTGGAGTCTTCACGCATCAGATTAACATCATGCTCGATGAGCTTTTTCCAGCCAGCCAGTGCACCTTCTGTGGATGGTGCGTGGAGGGTGCAACGGTTGGGCAGCAAGCGAGAGAGGAGCTTCATTGTCTGGCATGGCAGCACAACAGGTCAGACAAAACCTCTTGGCAACACTACCGATATGTGCCACAGCACACCGTGATTGCAGTTTCTAGAGGGCCTTGGGCTGATGACTGGGTCACTGTGTCTTTGTTAATTCTTCGTTACTGGTTCTTTGTTAATTCTTTGCCACTGATTCTTTGTTAATCCTTTGACAATGACAAACAGATGAGATGCACAATGAGCAACCCTCTTGCGCAAGTTTCTACAAAACACAAATTTCAGTGCATGCAGAAGGGGTTTTTCTCACTGCAGAGTGAGGGCTGTCATGATTATTTGCCCGGGTGTTTTGATTCACTGGCAATGAAAAAGAAACATTGGATACACTTAGCAACCCCCTCACAAACTTAGCAGTATGGCACTTTGATTTTAATGGAGATATGTGCCATTGAGTGTTTGTCATCGATAGTGTTGCCTGTCAGGATGCATTCGCTCATTTATCACAATTGTGAACAGATACGTGTTTTCAAAAACACTGGGTCAGGGCACACAGCTACTTTTTTATAGCAACACTATCAACAACAACCAGCAAATCGACGCAACCTTTGGAACCAAACAAACATCAGCAACAACCTGGGTCTCCTAGGAGTGGTGAACTTCTCTTTCAGTAGATGGAGTAATCACTTTGATACAAACAACTCTTTCGAGCTTCAAATCGGCTTGCACTTACTGTTTGAGGTGGCACAAGTCCCTCATCTGTTATGCTAGGACAAGAGCAGCATCCACACACTCAAAGTTCATGCGGTATCCCGGAATGAAAAATGACAGAAACTGCAAGATTGTGGTTTTACACCAGTTCAAAATGCTGCCTGATCTCTGTCGTGTGTTGAACTGTTTTGAAGTACAACAAGGAAAGACAACACTGACACCCCATCACACCTTTGAGGACTCTGATCGTTGAATGGCCTTGTCCTCCCAACGCAGGCTGTCCAGAAACCCCAGCTCCAGTAGCGCCCCGGGGGAGGGGCCCAGTCGTGAGAACAGGCCCCCCTGGGGCCGGTCCCTCCGAGCATCTGCGGTGTGCAGTCCAACCACCAGGACGGGCCCACGCAAGGCGTCCAAGCGCCTTTTGAAATGGCTGCACCTCTCACTCGACCCTGCAACGGACTTCTCCACATCCTGATGCATCAATGACAAACCAAGCTCTCAAACAACAGAGGATGGGAAACCTGTCATGGAATGCATTGCAGGATTTTGACTGCATTCAACACTGATCAAACTGACTGAAGGGACAGATTCCAACTGAATCCTGCAGAGGATGCTGCTGTCCTTGCCAAACAAAGCATCGTCCTTGCGATGCATATCATCTGTGAAGCCACAGTGAGGTGCTGTGCTGGCAGCCCAGTCCCCACAAGTGTGCACCAACAACACGATCGCAACATTTCCTCTGCCGTTTCCCCACATCCATCTCAGCCACAGACCACACCCAAACTCACAAACCAACCTCCCTCCATCAGTCCCTACTGTCCCACCTTGAGCATCAAAGTCACTGGGCCCTTTGTGCTGAGTTCTCCGACCACATCAAACAGCGCGTCGATCACCAGCGCCTCCTGCTCCTGGGCCCTCCCGCTGCCCTCCAGTTTCAGGTCCTGCGGTGAGCAGAAGAACCCGTGTCCCTCCTCACACAGCCGGCCCAGGTCAATACCCCCAGGCACGACGTAATCGAAGCACACACCCACTTTCTTGGGGTTTTCCTTCCAGACCAGCACAACCTTGCCAGGGCAGCCATACCAGGGGCCACGGTTCGTGTTGGTGGCCCCATGGTCTCGCCCACTGCGGCTGATGATGCCAGGGTTGCAAAGGTAGCCCTGCACAGACTGGGAGAAGCCCACAAGGTGGGCTGAATGGCTGCTGCCGCTGCGCAGGCCCACACCCAATGGCTGTGCATGGCTGCCAGCTCCCGTGTACACCACCCTGTGGATTTTCCAACACAATCTTGGTACCTCCAGACAACTCTGACTTTAAAATTGCCTGTGAACTGCACTGCTCTTGTTGAAAGTGAAGACTTCCACATCACCTTGCAAGTTTTGAAAAGACCACTGAGATAGGGCAGGGGGGAAGGAATTCTTTGAATCAATCTTGTTAAAAGGACAAGCTTGATGCACCGAAAACACTTAAGTGTCATTTCGAAGCCCTTGCCTGCAACCTGACAGCTATTCAAGCTGCACCAAATCTACAGAAACTGATGGCAAAAGATGCTGTCAATACAGTGGAGTACATTTGTTGCCAATAGACTGAAATAATGTTCAATTACACACCTCAACACATAGTACCAATAGTACGAATAGTACTAATAGCGCTAATCGTACTAATAGTACTAATGATACTAATGGCATTAATAGCACTAATAGTAGTAATAGTACTAATAGTACAGGCAGTACTAATAGTACAAATAGTGCCATAACAAACAATAGGCAACATTAATTCAGTGCAGCGCAGTTTCATGGGTTACTGGCTCTTTCATTGCATTTACGTCCATTCTTGGAGCAACACAAAGCCAGTCAAACTACAACCATACCCAGGCAAACAGCCTTCCATATTATGCAGCAGTCGGTTTGGATGGTGACGTTCCTCAGTACAGAGCGACAGCGTCTTGATGGATTGACGAAGTCCTCCTGGGGCTCACAATAGTTTTCAGCCTGGATGAGCTACTAACAGTGTCTTTAGACTGGGGATTTGCTAATGACATTCCATTCTGTACAGCTGCCCATTGGTATTTTGAGATTCTGAACAAACAACTCACCACATAGTATGGCTCTGATACGCTGTCGGGTCATTCAAGGATGAGCCACTTTGCTATTGCGCTGAAAATGCTGACACCGTGGATTGAAGTGAATTGATACTCCTTGCATTCAAGGAGTATCAATTCATTCCAATCCACTACAGTGCACACAACCGTGCAGCCCCACCTGTCGCCTTTCTTGAATATCTTGAGAGACGACTTCCCCTTGCCCTTTTCTTTCGTGCCTGCATGCCCGATCGGGGCAGTGGACGTTGCGTATCCCCCCATCCCACCCCGTATCCGCTTGCGGTGGCCCACAGAAGAGTTGCCTCCCGCAGCGGGGTGGTGTCGCACAGACAGTGCCTGTGCGAAAGGCACAGCAGCACAGCATCATTGGACTGCCAATGGCATGCCACAAACATGCCACTGGCATGTTCACAAACATCACAATGACCACACGATGTTGGTGAAGAAGTGGTTTTCACCACTACAACATATCCACTTCAGTTGCTCTGTGTGTTACAGTCAATTATGGCAACCAGCGTGCAGAATACCAACAATAGGATGATGCAAAGCTCACCCAAGCACACTTCTGGGTATGCTGCTAACAGAAAGCCACTGGTCACTCCAAGCTGCAGGACATTGGGGGGGAATTTGGGCCAGTGTCACTGACACCTGGGTTGCCCAGCAGTCCATACGACTGCGCGAATGTCTTGATAACCTCCGCACAAAAGCCTCTGCAGGGCCTCAAGGGGGACTGTTCTTCCTACAACTAGGCCTCAAGAAAATGGTTGTGTTCCCAGTAAGTTGCCTGCTGGGTGGGGCATGGCAATGTGGGCGTTTCCAGTGTTGCGACAAACTAGAACTCTGAAACTTGACGATGAGGCTGAATTACAGCAATCCCATTTCTTTCCTCCCTACTTGCAGAAGTTGGCAAATTTGCCACTGCCAACAGGCTCATGTTCTGATGGGGTATCCCATAGTCCCGTGTCAGCAATGAAACTGAGGCTGATTCGCCTCTGTCGCTCACTTCACTGACACGTAGCACTCTCAAAACATTGATGGCAGGCTGGTAACATGTGGTCCAGAGGTACTGGTCTTCTCAAGGGCAAATGGCTGGAAGGCAAAGCTTGCAGTTGACAGACTGAACATGAGCTGGAAATATTCCTTTCCTGTGGGCCTGGTATTGCCTGTGTGCAAGTAAACTGGCTAGTTGTGACCATTGAAATGCTCAGAAATGCAGAAACGACAGAAACATGCAAGCGCAAGCAACCGATACGTTCAATCGATTGTCACATGACACTGGCATGTCACATGACACTGGCATGTCACATGACACTGGCATGTCACATGACACTGGCATGTGACATGCCCACTGTGTCATATTGCAGAGTGCGTGCGCTTAATGTTTTCTTTTTTTTGCTGCTGGCAGTGAACAGGTACAGAGGCGATGTGTGTCAAAGTTTCTTTTGCTTCCATAAAATTGGATTACGGTCAAGAGTGAAGGGTTCAGGAATTTCGCTGTGGAAGGGGGGCAGAGAGGTAAAGAACTGCATTGCGCATATAGCTGGCACACCTGCACCCAGGAAGATGGACTTCATGGATATTCTTGCCAGGCTGATCTGGCAAATCTGGGTGTATCAAGGAGTGCCACCACACTTCCAATTTCCAAGCAGAGCTTCTTGAATTTCATGATCAGCAAATCCTAATGAATTTAATGTTGAGATGTCCTTTTACCATCCCATCTAGACTGCTCATCATACCTCTGATGAGGAGCCCCCCAGCGTTTTTCCATCCAAATCATCCAGGAAATCGATGTCATCAGCATCATCGGCAGCACCTGCCCCACCTGCAAGCACACCACCAGTGCTTCAAACATATGTGGTGCCATCCAGCTTCAGTAACTTTGGCAGTGCTACCCCATGCCACTCAGACTTTTTCCGTTTCTCTGTCAGCATCAATAACGAGGAAGGAAGAGGTGGACAATGTGGTGCCACATGGCCACAGCAGGAAGTTCTGACTCAGCGCATTGCTGTGTGACACCTGCCATACATTCAAATTCAAATTCCAACAAAATTTTAGACAAATAAGGAGTAGTTGCTTCATTTCAATTCGTGTCAAATTTACTTCAAGCACGTAAAGAAGCTGAACTGGATCCATTCAGTACCTCAGGATGTCATGCTGAAACTGATGACGAAGGAAAGACATCTAGATAAACGATTACCCAACCACAATCGGCTGTTTCTTCCACCACCACAAACGCACTCTGCAGGA
Source organism: Ostreobium quekettii (assembly GCA_905146915.1). NCBI lineage: Eukaryota > Viridiplantae > Chlorophyta > Ulvophyceae > Bryopsidales > Ostreobiaceae > Ostreobium > Ostreobium quekettii. The sequence goes on from CAJHUC010001606.1 coordinate 30,224, forward strand.
CGAATGCGAACAAGGCACTATTGAACAGCAAGCGCATGCATCCAACTATCAATATCAATGTTGTGCACCTGCCTACACATGACTAACTGGCTCACACCTGCTTCTTCTCCCGTCTCATCCCAGGGCTCGCACTCGAGTCCCAACAATGCTCTGTCATACGCCACCACCTTGGACCCAACCTCATGTGCCAGGGCCCTCACGATAGCCTCCTGACACCTGCACAAGATGAGAGCAAGCAGCATGGTGGAAGCAGCAAGCAGCACAGTGGAAGCACCACTTATGAACCGGAAAGCCAGTGGCATCGCTAATTGGCTGAAAAGGGCAGTGACAAACAGTGTCCCAAGATGTACAGTCTTGTCAATCTCCACTTGCCTTTCCATCACTCACAACCAACCATCAGCGACCGTCAGTGACCATCGGAGATAGTCTTTGACCGTCAGTGATTGATTGTCAGCAGCTGTCAGTGACGTGACCGCTCATGATCATCCACCATATCTTCACAACATAAAGAATCCTTAACAGGATGTCTGACCACTGTCCAACTGATGGCCTATTTGGACCATCAACTATTCTGCCAAATAATTCTGATCAATCGATGGGCATCCATGTACCTGCTTGAGCCATACGGCCCACTGAGCAGTATCCGCGGTGACATGCTGGGCAGCTCCGATACGAAGGATGTGTAGACCTGCCGCTTGACATGCAAGAAGGCAGTGTACAGCAGGCGATCCTTGAGGCCTTTGCCGATGGGGTAGGGCAGGTCGTCAAAGCTCATGCCCAGGTTATCTGGGTCCACAACCATCTGGTGGAAGTCCTCCCGGAGCCCCTCCAGCAGGCGGCCTGCCTTTGCATCCTCAGAGGGCCATTTCTGGGGTGGGCCACCCAGTGGCGGAGGCTCGCCTAGAGAGTCAACATCCAACCAAGTGCAATTTCAGGACTTGCAATCCACCACATAAGCACAGACTTATGCTGGAAACCCATGGTTTTCGTTGGCATGGAATCGAGGCAATTTCAAGGCACAATTGTGAACTGCAGCTATATCAGACCCAATCAGGGCACAATTGTGTCATTTTGGCCGACTTTGGAACTTAACTGTGACCTCATCAAGATGCCATGTTGTCGATCCTGCTGTGCAAACAGGGCATTTGTGCATTGCAGACTTGTGGCAAGCTGTACCTTTTCGATCTCTTGCAGCCACAGGCACATGGTCCGGGGCTCCCCCATCCCCCAATTCACCAGGGCTCGTCACAGACTGCAATGGTTTAAGGAACGTCGGTTCTTTCACCATGCACGCCTCGCCGGAGGGCGCTTCCACGCCCACCGCGGCTTGGCCTGACGGAAGGCCAAAAGATAACTGTGCTTAGTGCTGTGGCAGTACTTGTGCTCATTGTGGTAGAGACACTGTCTGATGAAGGCCAAAAGACAGCTGTACCCGGTGCTAATTTCAGCACCAGCAATTGCACGTTGTGTGCTTCTGCTGGTGTCAATACTGGTGCGACACAACTTGATAAGGAGAGTGCCTGTGGCACCTGTGGGGCACACAGATGGTGCTTGATACCACTGCCTGGTTGCTCTTGCCTGGAGACTGGGGATAATTAGCCATGACAAACCTGGAGATCGTCAGACGGCACTGGGGTACATGGCAGGTTACATGCAGAGAGCTGGTGCAGTTTGCTCGCACACTACTGCATCATCTGTGACACAACCCACAAATCCACGAAAAAGCAAAGAAGGCAGTGTTGCAACCCCATCCAAAGCGAATTGGCAGAGTCGACATCCATGTGCAGATGAATTTGCCTGTCTGAGGTCAAAGGCATCTTCCAAACATCGCACCCCAAAGGAGCGAAGAACAAGCAGCCTGCACCGCCCTGCACTACATCGACAAGAGAAACCTGGAAGATGAAAGTATCTTGTGGCGATGGCATCGGCATGGAGCATAGCAAGAAACGAGGTCTGTGCACATGCAGGCAGCCACTGGATAGAAACTCCACAGCCTCCCCAGCAACGCCCAAGGAACAGTGGCATATCTGAACAAAGATTGCAAGGAAGCAAGCCTCTAAGCACCCACCTTCCTCCTTGACTGGCTGATCTTCTTGGGCTGCCTGGCTTCTCCTCTGGACGTCACCGGCCACTCTGCTGGCTTTCGGATACAATGGACGCTGGTTGGGCTTCAGCACCACACGGTGGCCTACAAGGAGGTGTGGGGAGGATGGCGATATGGTCGAGGGTGCCAACATCTGGTGCGGGGTGCCCACGTGGGGTTGCGGATCGTCATCGACCTCTGTTCCTTCCCTCTCCCCTACTAGAAGACCTGCAAATCAGTAAACCTTGCAAGGTCTGTTCGCTATCCAAAAAATAGTGCAACGGCATGCAACAGTGCTATCTTGCCATCCAACAAGCGTTCAGTGGAGGTTCATCTGAAAGTGCCTGTTCTTTGAAAGTCATGTCTCTGCCATTGTGGTGTTTGGTGTTTATGTACCTTAATCCCCAACAAACCAAAGCATCACAAGCCAAAGCCAGCCTGGAATTCTATGACAAGAGCTTGCAGCGCATCGCGTTATCTTATTGCGACAGGTGTCTGCCCTGTCCATGGCAGTAAGAACAGATGTGGAAGTACGCCACAAGAGTGCGATGCATGTCTACCACAATACACATGTGCTAAAGATTTCTTTGCAACAGAACAGTACGCGTCAAGCAATTACCCTGAGCTCCTTCCACAACAACAACTCTTGTGATTATCACTTTCAGACCTTTGAAGGTGCTCTGCATGGAAGTAAAACTACAACACTGTCAGCATAGGGGCCAACTGTTCTTATTGTTCTCCTACATGTTGTAACACTCTGGAAAAGAAAGACACCGTTAGTGTGTTAGCAGCTGTCCATTCAACAGGCATGCTTGCATTCAGGGGACAATTTTCCAGGTGGTGAACACATATATCATGCATGCGCCATGATCTGCAAGCACACAGAGACACAGTGCTCTCCTGTGTAGATGATATCCTCTATCTTGCTAGCAGCAACGTTACTAGACACACTCGTAATTGGTCTCTTCAATGCGATGATATATTTGCAATCACACGTAGCAAGGCAACAGATGTACCTGCAAGGCCAGGCTGTGGGAGTCCATCGGTTTGTGACACGTCTGCACACTCTGGGTCCAAAGAAACTGCCGCAGCATCGCGACCGTCCACCAGGTTGACATCTGGTGCAGCTGCTGAAAGTGGGAGGCCAACGGGGCCATCCAGCTCACCATCGCACAGCCTGGCCAGCAAATGCAACCACACAGCAGTTTTCAGTGGGGGTGATAGCAATCTGGACATCCAATGTGCACAATTATGCCCAGCATTGGCAGTGCTTTGCCTGCTACTCAGCACATGCCATCCCATTAGTTAATACACAGTAGTCAAGGGTACAAAATGCCATGGAAGCACCGGGGAGGGTGTTCCAGAGACGACCGAGCTCATCCTAGCCAAGCTGGCATGCTTCTACTGTTCAGCAGGCAGTTGGGTTGCGTGACATATCAGAAAATACTTTTGAAACAAGCAATGCCCTTGGAAGAATTGTCTCCCAGCACCATGTGGGGATGTCGCAGCAGATTTCATCACAGGTTGGAACATGCGAAACAGCAACATTGGCTAACTCTTTGGATCTCCACTCAAATCACCTGCTTGCTGAGAATGACGAAATACCCCCATGCAGCTATTGGGCCCAATTCGGGTGATTTACAAGCTTTGAAGCTGGACCAAGTTCTGACATGGTTGCAATGACACGGAAGCGGCTGGCAGTGCTGTGTTCAATCTTGTGTGTGCTAGAAAGCTTTCTGTGGCTGGTAGGTCACCTTTGTAGTGATTGGACACAACCCCATACAGTCAAGCATTCACAGTGCAAGGCTGCGCATGGCAGCTGGCCAAATGCCCATATTCAGTGGCATGAAAGACACAAGAGGTGAAACAACAGCACTAGGGAAGCAAACTATTGGGAATCTAAAGCTGAAGACACCAATTCAATGTACATGTGGGAGAGAAGTCTGCACCTGGCATTGGCAACAGGAGTTCCCACAGCAGTGCCCGCCACCTGGACAGCTGCAGGAGGCACAGGAGCCATGGCCGTAGAAACTGGTGACTCGCAGCGCTGGAAGATGTACGAATACTGGTTGGTGCCCATGATATTGATCTCATCACCCCCACGAACCTGCATCTGCAGCCACAGTCATGCACATCCATTTCCTGACTGTCCTGCAATGAAGAAAGGGGGAGACTGGGCCACAGAGCACAGCTCATTCAAACCTGCCTGTTCATCCATGTGCACAAGTTCGATCCTGTGGCGTGAGTTCACTGGCAACTTGTTTTGTTTCTGTTGTGTCTTCACATGCAATCTTCACAATCTGCAACAAGTCATTCGATGCTGCCTTTGGGGGCTACAGGATGTGTGCCAAGCTGTCATTAACCACGCATTTCGCTACATTCCAACCCCCAAGAGCATAAAACAATGGCCAGCTATCGTAACAACAACAGGATTTGTTCACAAAAAGCCTGTGAGAAAAAGGGACTGCAAGATGGACATCATTTTGTAAAGCCAGTGAAAGTGTGCTTGAAAAACTAAGTGTCTGTTGATGAACTTGGCACGGAGAGAAGAGGCAGTTTGTAAAATGGACACATCTGCACCAGGATATGTGTCTGGGTTGCTTATTTCTTGTCCACGCAGGGAAGCCAATAAGCATTGGAAAGTGTACAGCATTCCATTAATGTCATAATCAAGAATGACAGGGTTGCAGCTCTTGCGCATTTCTGCTAGTTTTCCTATCTTTCCTTTCTTCTCTTGCATGCAAGGCTATTTTGACTTCCAGGCAAGCCTTGAGTTGGGCATGCAATGGAGTGTACTTGTGTTCGGCTTGTGAGGACGTGGTTGCGGCCCACCATTCTACAGTTTCGCAACTACCTCAATTCTGATCAAATAACAACAACAGCTAATATGTGCATGTGTGTGGAGGTTTGGCAAGCTCCACACCAACAACTTTCAAGCACTGTTTGCCGGAAAGGACAATCTGGGTGCTGTGCAATGTTCGCCCCAAACATCAAACACAGCAAGACATATGGTGTGCATGGTGTTATGCATAACCAGGCAACAGGTCTCTGACGAGGATCCCTCCAGGGGAATATGTGTCTTCACCACTTGCCTTGCTGTCCTTGGCCACTGGCGCCCCATTAACGGTCACCAGGTTTGCTGGCGACAGGCAGTGCAACGTGACAGTCTTGCGGTCCAGCTGCACAAAGGACAGATTCCGCTCAGCAAACAACACAGCTACGGAGCCGTTGCTGCAGGCAAAATGGAAAGCACTGGGCGGGCCCCTCCCCAACAACACCATGCCTCTGAGCAACCAAAGACGATCATATGGTGCGCACACGGAGAGTCATGCAACAATGCGCAATAGGACTATCGCTCATCAGAGAATGGTGCCCCAAGAATCCGAAGAACGCTCGCAGACAGTGAACCACAAAGCGGTGTTTCTCTGCCCCAACGCAGGCGCCCACGCAAGGTTGCGGCGGATCACAGGCACCTCCAGGCCCAAACAATCATTTGATCCAGGCTCAAAGAATCATGGAGTACAGGGCAGGACAGCCCCGGTACCGCAGCGACCGTGGCTCGAGTCAGGCAGCGACTCGAAATTTCCACGCGCAGGGCCGCCAAGGGCTGCACCGCCGCGAGGGCCGGGAGACGGGAGACCCACCTGCAGGGAGCACAGCTGGGGCACGAGGCAGCCGTCCGTACCGTCAGGCCCGCTGATGCTGCTGCGCCCGAGGACGTTCGTCGGCCCCGCCAGGCGCACGTGAGGATACTGCAATTCCGCCAGCAGCACACACGACCTCAGTGGGCCAAGGGTCCGCGCGCCGCAGCTCGCCACCCGCGGCCAGCCCGGACATCGCGCGGACACCGGCCGGCGGGGTGCGCCGCGCGACGGCGTCCGGCGCCCCATTGGCCCCGCCGGGCATCGCCGATCGGATTCTCCACGCCAGATCAGCCGCTCCTCCCCCCCAGGTTCCACGAGGGGGATCCAG